>BMAO01014892.1:0-175000 GCA_019973975.1 Trichonephila clavata
TAGCAGAGGCATTTTCAAACCAAAACTCATCACCTTGAAGCGGTATTGTTGACGATGAGTCTTGAAAGATGTATGATTTTTGCTGTCTTCCGCCATGGGTATAGCCCAGTACCCTTTCAAGAGATCTAATGTTGTGATGATATTGGCTCTTCCAATAGAATGTATGAGCTCCACAGCATCTTCCATCGGAAAATCCTCAGACAAACTCTCAGAGTTAAGAGCTCTGAAGTCAACACAGAGTCGCAGGTACCATCTTTCTTGTTTACGCAAACAATTGGATAGGCTATTTCTGCATCAGATTCTTCAATTAAATCAAGTCGTAAGAGCTCCTCTATCTGCTCATCAACTTTAATCTTCAAGGACTCTGGGACGCGATATAAGAATGGCTTCCGCTCGATGTTAGGCTTTAAGCGAATTCGATGAGCTCCTACTTTGGCTATTTTCACATCACTTGTGAATAGTGTACGGTGTTTTAGAAGAATTGCTAGCACTTGTTCTCTCTCAGTCTCCTTCAAATGATTCAGATCAGTTCATGTAGAACTCTTTCAGATGTGGATCTCGATAAATTAGGAGTGGATGTATTTCTCCGAATTCGTGGTCATCTTCAAAAATAACTCCAACTGCAAGTGCACGAGGATGATATTTCCTGATCTTATTCACATGAACATGTCTTACAGTTCCGCCGGGGAGTTTAACTTTATATGAATGGGGTGGATGGTGTTGAATTATCTCTCCAGGTCCAGTCCATCTAGCATAGATCTTATTACTAGAATCTGGTATCAGCAAAACAACTTGTTCTCCGATGCTAAAATTCTTTACAGATGACCTCTTGTTGAAGTAATCTCCATAGCTTTTTGTTTCTGAGCAGCAGTTAAAGATGCACTCTCAGCAGCTTTTCCATCTTGATCTTCATTTCCTGAAGGTAATCAGCAGCTGACTGGGAAATGTTCGTCGGAAGATGTATTTCGCCTGCCAGGATGATTTAAGAATTGCCAACGGCCCTCGAGCTTCTCTGCCATAAAGTAACCTAAATGGTGATACACCAGTGGTAGTGTTTGGTACTTCACGATATGCAAACAACAGAAAAGGTAATTGTGGATCCCAGTTTCTTGGATCTTCACGAATAACATGATGAAGCATATCCTTCAACACCCTATTCCATCTTTCAACTAGTCCGTTGCTGGCCGGATAGCCAGACAGGAAAAACCTAGGACTAGATCCAATCCTTTTCGTGAATTCTTGGTAGAGCCGACTTGAAATTTGTGCCTTGATCACTGGCAATTATACTCGGAATTCCAGTCCTCGAGAATATTTGCAATAAAGAGTCGCATGCGGTCTTGGCTGTAAGTGATCTAAGTGTACTGCCTCAGGCCAACGTGTGTGTTGATCCATCATACAAAGGACATATTTGTGCCCTCTACCGATGGTGGTTGAATAGTCCGATCACATCAATGTTTACTATCTCAAAGGGAAGCTCCGGACGGACAATAGTGTAATGGGAGCTCTATCTCCAATTTTCTCAGATTTCCGAAGCTGGCACCCTTTGCATGTCTGGACAAATTCAGCAATTTCCCTAGACATATTTGGCCAAAAGAAATTATATTTTATCCTCTCTTTTGTTTTCTTTACCCCATATGACCTCCAAAAACTGACTCATGTGCTAGTTTCATCACTTTATCTGTTCTGCAACGCGGTAAAACTAATTGCATTACGGTTCATTTAGAATTTTATCCCTGTGATAAATTAATTCCTCAACTAATAAAAAAATTTCCTTTATTTAATTTTAACTCTGCACGAACCTTTTTAAGAGAATCACAATTATTCTGTTCATCTTTTATTTTACTGTAATCCGAATTAAAATTTAAATTATCTGAGTCGCTCTCAACATAAAATATTTCGTTCCCGGATTCTGCGTCATTTTCATCATTTGAAAACGGAGTAAAACTATCAACCGATTCGGCAAAAAATATCATTTTCATTTGTTTCATTATTTATGGAACATAAAGCCTCATACAAAGAAGGAGGTATTAAAGCCTCAGCATTTAATTTATCCGTGATCGCTACCAAGCAATCCATTGGATGATTCAAAGAATTATTGTCAAGAGTAATAGAGTTTTAATTAGTTTTGCTTCTACATTCTCTCCAAATGCAGAGCTTAAAGTAATCTTTCCGAATTCATCATTAGAATTATCTGGAAAAATATTAGAATTACATATAAAAATTTGAGTTCCGCTATCCAAAACACAATTTATTGCTTTCCCGTTAATATAAATAATAACATATTTTAAAGGTTCAAGGTCAACTTTCGGTTGTACATATTGTACTTGAAAAGTCTCTTTTTTCTCATTTTTTAATTTAGAATATTTTTATTACAATCTCGAGCTAAATGATTCTCACCGCAAATGTAACATTCTATTTTTTATTTACTTTACTTTGTTTTGAGTTATAAATTTTATTTTCATTCGAATTAAGATTTGTTTTGTCTCGTCTCGAGTGAGGAGGGATATATTTAAAATCATTTCGCAAGCCATTTTGATTATGACATGCTTTATGTGAAAACTCGGAAAAAGTTCTTCCTTTACAAGCATAAAACATGTCACACTCTTTCCCATTTGAATTGGTTTAAACCAACTTTGCTCCTGCTTGATATTTATATGAACGCAGTTTCATCATCTAGCGTTTGATATAATTTATCGCTAACAATTAACTCTTTTAAAGAATTAAAATCATTGACATTTCTCAAATGACAGTATTGATCCCAATTGGTTAATAAACGAGATGCAAACTGAACATGCGTTTCATTTTGCATTCGTTTCGCTTTTTGAAAATTTTGCAAACAAATTAAAGGCGTTGGCTCAAATTCTCTTAAAACTAAACTTTTTAACTTATCGTAATCGCTTAGTTCTTCGTCTTTTACATAAACTAAAATATTTTCGGCTTTTCACCTAGCAAATTTAAAAGAATCTCTCCCTTAAATTCATCCGGCACATTTTTGGTTTTAAAAGAACGCTCTAAGAAGAGAAAAATAAATTCCATCCCTCTTGTTTTTAGGAATCGGAAGAGATAATGTGCGCACACTTTGAATGAAATTTTCTAGCGAAGTTTGATTTGTTTCGGGATTTATTCGCTGCAAATCATTGCTATCCCTTTGACTATCCAATTTAGCCCTTTCTAAATTTATTTTACCAAGTTCTATTTCTAATTTAATTTGTTCGAGTTTTATTTTTTCAAACTCAAGTTTCGATTGTTCCGTTAAACGCTCTTGTTCTTCTTTCGACTTTCTATCCGCGATAATCGAGTCCAAATAGTCATCGATAAACACTTTATCGGTTTGTATTTGTCGCTATTTAAAATTAAATTTTTTAAATCCAACACTTTCATTTCTGGATCTATTATCTCGCCTAATTCATCAGCAATTAATGTTAATTCTTCCTTTCTCGCTCCACGAAACATGATTGAAAGGAATTATACTAAATGAATTAACCCCCAAAATTTTGTAAATAACAGTTGCTGAACTCGCTCAAACAAAACAAAAGGATTGCCTACCTCGTAGTTCCTTTTGATGTCTTGCTTCACTCAGGTTTCGATCCTGTCGTTAATGCGACAGTGTGATGTCGTTTTGTGTTGGTATAATGTTGTTGAGGTTTCATCCAACATAGTCTTTTTGAAGACAGCACTTTATTTACAGTAAACACATAAAAGAAAATATTAAACGCAAATTGTAACTACCCACGCGGGAAATTTCTCTATTCTGGCCACCGCCCTAACCGCGCCGGTGCCGAGAAGCTATCTCTTTCAAAAACAAACAACACATTCTTACGGTAGGGGACACAGTGCGCCTCCTGTGAGGGGAGAAACACTACATCCAGATTATTCGTTATCACAAATGGATTACCAACGTAATCAATATTTTTTTTCTAAATTTGAAAATTAATGAGAAACTCTTTCCTCTAGTGTAATCAGTTACAGTTAGTTTTTTGTGGGATATGGAGCAACAAAGGCTATTATCCCCTCTAGTGTATTCAAACGATCGAAAACATTGTCATGAATAGTTTATTTCTATAAAACGGTCAAATGATTCGGTTCCAGATTTTTTTTTAAAATTTTCTCACAGTATGATTAATAATTTTAAAAAAAATGGCGGCCTATTCCAAGAATTTGGCAGTATAAAAAAGTGTCGCGGCACAGTGGATGAGAATCATTGCTGTAGAGGCTCAGAGTTATTTTATACAGAGTGGAGTAGGGTGCCAGCTCAAACGTCGTTCTCGTCTCTTGAGCATGGTTCAAAACTACGAGCTCCGGCGACAATAGACCTTATGAACTTTCAGAAATGCGACGTAAATCAAAAACAAACGAAAACCAGAATGGAAGACATGAAAGTTGTACTCATCTTGAAAGAGTGAAAACTCGATGGAATGAAATTATTTGAATCAAATCGAATGAATTTAAATAATTCGATTCACTGTTTTATCGGTGTCGCATTCAGAAACAAAAGGAGAGGTACTGGCGACATTCCTCACAATTTTGAATCTTGATCAAGTGACGTATACAACCCGTGAACTGGCAACCTCCTCTCCAAACTTTCCCACAACTCATACGTGAAGACTTCAAGTCCGACAGTGCAAGGGAAGCTAGATGTTAAGGGGACTGGAACGCATTACTCCACAGAACCTAGAAATTTCACGAAAGAGATTGAAGTCAAAGTAATACAGGAGATATTGGTGACTGACCGCGTCGTTCGGATCCTTGTTCAAGTGACAAGGAAGATGCTTGAGATGGAAATTCCCCATCCACGTGAGACTTGAAACGTTTCACGAGAATAAACTCTTCTGCATATCATGTCCATGATTCGATAATGTCGGCTTCGAGTTGACGACTGTTACCTCTCGGTTGTTGCAAAAACAGGCGTCGTGAGGACACGAGTGGAGTGTCCACTCGAGTGCTGTCCTCGTCACTTGACTGTGGTTTAAAATGACGACGACCCCATCGTCATCATCCCTCGCACTCATTCGAAATGCAGCTTAAATAAACAATATGTAATACTTTAGTATCTAATAATTATATAAGTTACCGTTAAAGCTCGAAAGCCGTTAATGAGCAGATTACCCAGCAAATCTGCAGATTGACTGATTGATTCCATTAACCTGGCACTTCAAGCGCAGGGTATGTCATACCCATCGCCTCACTTTTTTCAAGACTCCATCTAAACCGTTTTCGGAAAATGAATAGTTTCTCGTGTAGCTGACTTTAAGGTCATATCCTTTGAGGGGCCTTAGCTTATAGACGAATTCTAAAGGTATATTTTTGGATACAGCCTCTTCGGGTATGTCATACCTTGCGCGTGAATCGCTGTAACACATCTATATATAAATGAGTACGCTTTAAATTCTTTACTATGCAATGTCGTATTATTGTGGTTATGATGAAGAAATGTGATATTTAAGTGATTTAATAGAGCAGTATTTAATAGATATGATACAACAATATTTTCGGATGAAGAAAGACTCTTTTCGGGATGATGAGGAAGAATCGAATCATGAAGAATATAATAGCATGTATAATTCATCTACTGAAATCTATCGAGATAATTTAACTGGGGGAGCAATTATCGCCTTTGATAAAATGACCTCATCCTATTCAACGGCTAGAAAATGTAATCGTAAGGCTATGACGATATTTTTTCGTTGTTGAACGTTGCGGCATTAAATACGCACATTATTTTGTTCAGTCAGAAACCACCTACTAAACATTAAACCAGACGCTGATTTCTGAAGTGTTTTGGATTTCGGTTTACATAAGAATGTAGAAACAGCAACTAATTTTTCTACGAAATTTAAAAAATAAATAAGATCCAGTAAAAACATCGCACTCACTCGCAACGAATACTAAAAGAGTGTATAAACAATGTACTGAATGACCAAATTAAAATAACAGAAAAGCTAAATTTACGTATGAAAAGTGTAATAAACATATTGTACTTCCGACTTTTTTTCCTTTTCCACCTTTGTAAGCAAATTTTAGTGTAAAAACAGAATGTATACACCCTTGGGTATGAGATACCTTGCGCGTGAAGTTAAGGTCGTTTTTTTTCGCGCGTGAAGTGCCGGGGTAAAATACGAAATCAAGAGTTTTCCGCATTTGAACTAGGTCAGTGATCCCCAAAGTGGTCTATGACAACATGAAAGAGGTCTACATCAGCGAAAAGCGGGTCCTTGAGTTTCTAAATGGGGGTCTACGATACTAACTCCCTTAAATCAGATGGTAAATTTTATTTTAAAAGAAAATATTTAATCGAGGGGAAACTAGATTTAACCTATTTAACAGATTTATTTACTAAATTTAATGAAGTTAATTTACAGTTATAAGGTGACAGGGTACATTTTATTAAAACAAGGACCATTTCAGGGCCCCCCCCCCCCAAGATTAAGCTAAAGCAGTGTAACATTGAAGGTTATGAATTTTCTCGTCACAGGCAATTCGTCAGGACGTTTCAGCATAAGTTAACATTTAAATGCTCTCTATTCAAATTTTGAAACTAGGTTTGAGAATGATTTGACTTGAGTAATACCACAGTGGTCAATGAATTCATAAGATGACATTGAAAAAAAAATTTATATTACAATAGGAACTGATCGGTATAGTTCGGGCTCGGCTTTAAGAAAGGCGACTAACGAAGATCTTAAAGTACAGTTTAGAGAGAGAAAATCACGGATACAAGAGCAGTTTTGAATATCGTGAGAAAGTTTTAATCTCTCTCTTTTCAAAGTGAGGAATTTCAGCACGGTTGCCAATCTCCAAAAGAAAGAAGGGGGATGAGGTCGTTACCAATAGAAGAGATTTAGTAGGGTTAAATCTGACAAGATTGATGCCATATGTTGAAAATTTGTTATTGAACCCCTCCCATTAAAAGCATTTGTTTATTGTTCGGTTACTTTAAGTATTAATTAAATGTTATTAATTAACATTTCCTTCTAAGGTTTGAAACACCATACTTCAATACATTGAGAAATTTAATTCTTTGAAAGTAAGTAGCACTATACTAGGTCAAAAAGACATTTAAGTTGATAAATTTGTAAAAATTCAATATTAGGTAAACAGGGGGGCTACCCTAAGCCACAAAACACGGCAAGGTGTCGTGTATGAGGAAAAATGTTTGGGAACCTCTGAACAAGGTAAATCTTCACTCACATTAGCGGTTTCCCTATCGGTAAAGTTCAAAAGTATATTTCTCTCGCTTCCTTTCTGACAGGAATTTTGGTTGAAAGAACGTTTGTTCATCCTAGAATAGAGTGGAAGAGGCATTAAATGCATTCGATTAAAGACTCCTTGAATTAACTTAGAATAAACTTAATTACAACGACCATGGAGGAGTGAATATTAACGTCGCACTG
Organism: Trichonephila clavata; assembly: GCA_019973975.1. NCBI lineage: Eukaryota > Metazoa > Arthropoda > Arachnida > Araneae > Nephilidae > Trichonephila > Trichonephila clavata. The sequence goes on from BMAO01014892.1 coordinate 7,392, forward strand.
TTCAGCTATATACTCGAGAGCTTTTGGCAGCGGACTTCATCGTTTTGAACCATGGTCAAGTGACGAAAAAGACACCTGAGCTGGTATCCCCCTCTCCTAACTTCCGTACCACACCAACAGGAGGACGTTTGAGCAACGACAGATTTAATGGTCCCCTCTACATGGTCTTCAGTGGTACTAGGCTTGAATGCATGAGATGCCTGCCACGAGTCCGTTCCCTTGACCACTAGGCTACAGCTGCCCCAATTTAGAAACGGAGTGGTAGAGACAGTTAATATATTCGATTAAAAAAATCATTGAATTATAGCTTATAATACATTAAATGACGATGACCAGTATCTCTTGGAAACAAATAAATGTTAAAAGTTCCAATATTACAAAATATAGCTGCACATACCGCGCGCGCGCGATATAGTATTCGCTGTAATAAAGTAGAACTAATTTTATCATGTTTCGCAAATTCATTTCCTTAATTGTAATATTACAGTAATACCTCGACATAAGCTACCCCGTCTTAAGGTATCCGAGCACGTTCAGAGTACATTTAACAAAATAGCATACTAAAACATTATAAATGCTCTTTTAGGACTCAATACCAATAAATATTACTATATATTTAACTATCAAAATTTAAAATAAATTACCTGAATTTTGCAAAAATCACAATTATAAGTTAAATTTTAGCAGTATTTTTGAAAAACTTCAAAGCAGTTAGAGAAAAAGTAATAAATATATATTATTAAAAGTTTTTCTAAAACAATTAGATGCATTTATCTAGAAAATGTACCAAAATTTAAATCTTTTATTAAAATTTTAGAGCTGATTGAGTAAACATTATAAGAAATGTTACATTTTTTATGAGTATTATTTAAATAACAATCCATAACTCAAAAAGCATTCATACAATAAGAAATATTTTAGTACACTCTCTAGAAAATAACATAAATATCAGGTTCAAAAAGTTTTATAGAAATACATTCGTAATATTTTGAGTTATCAGACTCGCCATGATAGATTTTGAGCTATTTAAATGCCCACTTCTAGTAGATCAAAAACCCACTTCCGGTTTTACTAAATTTATAAAATGGATTGTAACTTGGCCTATGTAGTGTAGAAACAAAACAAAGTATGTTTCGTAAAGTCAAAAGATAGCTCTATTCAATAAAATAAAAAACAAAAATATCTGTCTTGACTGAACTTGGTTGTTTTCAACGCGTTCGGATACCTTAAGCGAATTCGGAGTTGCGATTTTCAAATCTCGTATATATATAGATTCGGTTTTTTTTCCATCATTAAAACTCCGGTGAAATTTTTGCCAGAGCCTAATGAAAATGGTAGTTTGATTGAAAAAGAGCTGTCGATCTTACCAGGTAAATAAATTCAGAAATGGATAGTGAGAGGACGTTCAAGAGCTGCTGGATTACCATCAGGAGCTGATAATGAATGAGCTCATAGAAATGCGTGAGCAAGAGCAAGACATTAAAGAACTTGAGTCTGTAGACCCAGTTCAATCAGAAGATCGAATGGCGGTAGTTAATTTGACAGGCCTCAGTTTAATTGAAGAAGGTTGACAAATTTTGGAAAATTCATACTCCAATGAAGAGCATATTTTTCCAACAAAACAAGAAATAAAAAAACTATTAGCAAATTACGAGGAAATTTTGCTTCAGAAAAAAACTGTTTGAGCCATTGTTAGATTTTATAAAATCTTCTACATCAAAATAAGTTTGGTTTGCGATTTTGTATTCGTGTTATCAGATTATTTTTTACAATCTTTTTCTAAATTATTATTTTCTTTCTAGTCTCCGACCCCAATTAAATATAATTTATATGTGAAACTATACTCCGACTTACGCGAATTCGACTATGAGGTTATTAGTCAGTCCCACCCATCGCGTAAGTTCGAGGTATTACTGTATGTTAAACCATTTTTGATTCTTTGTATTATAGTTTTTCAATTGATGTGGTGATGGATTCTATCAACTAATGTGTTGTTTGCTTGATTGTAATGGCGTGATTCTTCAGATATCGAAAAATAAATAAATAACATTATATGTCCATTTCCTTGATTCCAAAAATATTTTCAGCCATTTGATTCTTTGTATTGCAGTTTTTTCAATTGATTCATGGTTTGATTTATATTAACTAGATTCTTTAGATATAAAAAAAAATTGACAATATTTAATTTAAGCATACAGAGAGAAACGTTGCTTTTGGTCAAACAAAGATCTTATTTTCATTTAAACGAGCGAGTGTCTAGAAGGTAATGCACAGATTATCTAGATCATTAAAAAATTGAAACCTTTTTCCGCACTTGAACGGTTTATCCTCGTTGATGTGCAGATTATCTAGCTATAAACTACAGATTAAATGATTTTTATACTTCATCGGTAACACACAGACACACACACACACATATATATATATATATATCATAAGGCTGCAGATTGATATTTACTATTAAAGACCTACTACAGATCCCTGGAGATGCTACCACTTTTTAGAGCGGCACCGTTCAGGTGGAATACCAGTCACAGCAATGCAATTTTGACTCCCAGTTTCCTCCTCAGATGGAGACTGAGTGAGTGAATATTAACGTCGCACTGTGTGTTCAGCTACACGACGGCTTTTGGCGACGGTCCGCGTCATTTTGAACCATGGTCAAGTGACGCGGAAGGCACTTGAGCTGGCACCCCTCTCCCAAATACCACTCCGCACCAACGGGAGGACGTTTGAGCTCTCGACAGATTTAACAGGGCCGCGGCGGCTGAGTGGTCTAGGTATCGGATCATGGCTAGGTGTCATGAGTTCGAGTACCACTAAAGATCCGTCGTGTAGGGGAGCGGTGCACGTTAAATCTGTCGAGAGCTCAAACGTCCTCCCGTTGGTGTGGTAGTTAGGAGAGGGGGGTGCCAGCTCAGGTATCGTCCGCGTCACTTGATCATGGTTCAAAATTACGCGGACCGTCGCCAAAAGCCCTCGTGTTGCTAATCAGTGCGACGTTAATATTCTCTCACTCACTCGAAAGATTTAACGTGCATCGCTCCCCTACACGGCGGGTCTTCAGTGGTATTGGGCTCGAACTCATGACACGCTAGCCATGATCCGATGCCTTGACCACTTGGCTACCACGGCCACTCTCAGAGGGAGACACCTGAACTCTGACGATGTGAAGTTGCACTAGGAATTTAATTTCACCGAGGGCTCCTAAGCCACAAACCGGCACTCTAGGAATCTTTAACGTGCCGCAAAATCCTACGACACGGACGCTGTCGATTTTCTTCATCATGAAAACCCACCGACTTGGATCGGGGTCGAACCCGCATCCTTAGGTGTACAAAACCATTGACAAACCAACTACACCACCCAGCCGGTCCAGTAACATAAAATCCGGTGTATAACGTGCACTTTTAACACAATAAAATAAGGAAGAAATTTACGGGTGTGCGTTATACGCCGGGTATAAAAATGATACCTCCAAGAATAAAAAAAGGAGATAGGTAAAAAAAAAGTTAGACTTCTACATTAAGGGAAACATTTTATTTTAAAAATTACATACCTAATGAACTTAAAGAGAGAGGTTTCTAGTTTTCTACACAAGTATACTATTTTCTTCCCCCTAAAGCTTCAAATACCAAGAATAAATGATTTCAAAACATAAGAGCATTGCGCACGTACATTTCAGGTTTCTTCGTAAAAAAGAAGGTGCGCGTCATACTCTGCGAATATACCTAAAAATTAAAAATTACAACTTGAAAGTATAGATGCGTTTTATACGGCTGAGTGCGTTATACGCTGGGTTTTACGGTATATATAACAGATACTAAAATTCCGCCTCTGAATGGAACATTGCTTAAATGTGGTTTCATTGAATTTACTTTTTTCATATATCTTTAGACAACAAAACATACTATCATAATTCCTTTTTAGTTCTTATTTATCGATGCTTATTGCAAACGGTTTCAAAAGGCGCAGTGCGAAACGGAAAACACTCATTTCTTTCAGCTTTCATGTCATGTGATCTGAGGGAGGGGTGGGGGAGAGTAATAAAACTCAATTTCTCGTAAAGTGTCTCAAAGAACATTACTTGAAACAAAATCGAATGATCCTCGGGGCGCCGAGATATCGCGGGCCTATATATATATATATAAAGAGAGACCAGGCCGAAAGAAATTTTTATTTTATTTTTGACCTCCTACTATCAAAAACAAATTCTAATGGAATCATTCGGAGCGAATGACCAGCAGTAGAGGGGCTTAAAACCCACTCAGTTTCGGTAATTCCTAAATCCTATTGGAGGAAATTAAGTTGTCAATCACGAAGAACGTTAAATTTTTAAAAAAATTTGTTTTTGTGGAAGAATTTATCTTTACTTATATTAAAACAAAGCAGAGCAATGAGAAACCGGAAATTGCTCCAGATTTATTTCTCTTTCATAAGTAAAGTTTTTTTAATACACTGAAAGACGTTTAACGCGAAAATGCTAGAGTCGAAATATTGATTAAGACGAAAAAATGCAACGGTCCCGACAAACTACTGCGTATTTTCATGCATTATTCTTCTCTTAACACGAAACGAAAATCTCTCAACACGTTTCTTCTGGGAATGAACAAAATACGGAAAACACCAGCCGGATTGGAATGTCCTATTGTATTATCAGAAGAATTCATTAGAGTTGATTATGATAACGCAGCCCCAATTATGACAGACAGAGACATTTTGGAGTTTGTTAAATCTCAAAAAGTATCACTGAGACAGCTTCCGACGAAGAAAATGAAGTGAATAATGTAACTCCTATTCCCACATCACTCGAAATGAGGAAGTCATGAAAAGTATGTACAGTTATTTAGACGCACATTCCAATGGTGAAATGAATAACAATCGCACAATTTTTTAACAATTTGATGCTCAACACGTAGTATAAAAAAAGAAAGTTTTAAATTAATTTTTACTTGGTCAACAAAGAAAATTTTTATTTTAGTAACTCTTTATTAAATAGTTACAATTAATATAAATGTTTTTTTATATGGCAGAATCACACTATTAAGTGACAAAAGCGATTTTCCTTGCTATTTTGCATTTTCCTTTCTATAAAGGTGATGATCTTTGCCTGTTTCCATGGCTGAAAATGAAGGGTATCGTTTTGTGTATTTAGATCAGGTGATTCAAAATGAGATGAAGCAACTGAACTGCCTATCAAAAAATAAATTTTAGAAGTGTTTTGAATAGTTATATGGAACACTGGAACAAGAGTGTGTGGATGCAAGAGTGCACAATTTGAAGGCCAATAAGAAAAGATTAAATTATTGTTCTATTTTTTAATAATTTGTAACTATTAGGAGAAAAAATCGTTCAATAGGGGTTCCACAAATTGAGGCCTGACAGAAAATTGCTGAGATCGTGTTAGGGTTAGCAGCCCCGGGATCCCGAAATCCCGGGAATAAAATAACTACCCCGGGGGGATTTAATTTTTGTTTGAATTATATTTTGAAATTTTTTTTCAAAGTACTGTGTGAATCTCGTATTACATTTAATGTATCTTATTTACTTTTTTAGTACTGTATGCGTTTAATATTAGTTTTCTTATATGTTGAACCTTGAAGGGTTCGAGGAGGTGTAAATGTTAAACCGTGAAATTTCATATATTTCCTCTTATTTTCATCTGTAACTTTCTCCTCACCATGAGTGGGGTCAGAAAACCGACATTTCTCCCATCCTCAGGATGTCCGCTGTCAGCTTACTTGGACCGAGGCATTTAGAATTTTTGGAAGATATCTAGTAGGGTTTTCAGCCCCGGGATCCCGGAATTCCGAAACACCGGGATTCCGGTGTTTTTTTTTTCTAATCCCGGAAATCCCTGCATTGAAATAACTAATTCTAGGATTTAATTTTTGTCTAAATTATATTTAAAAAAAATTTTCTCATAAAAATTTTTAAGAATTAAATTTTTAAAAATTTATATTCTGTTTATGAAATATGTACATAGAATTTTTTTGCGCCATTATAAGTGCTAGATGTAAAAAAAATACACTCAATGTCCATAAATTAAGGATAATTCAGAATCACATAGAAATTGAACTCTAAAATAAAAATTTCACCTGTAGAATTATCACACACATCTTGAAGAAGAATATGCAAATTACAGAAAACCACCAGATGGCGCGGATAGTACGTCACAATGAGGAGAGTGTAAGAGAGGGGTATATAAGGAATGGTGGCAAAGAAGTAAAATTGTTCACAAGCGCTTTAAAAGCCTTTCAGTGCAATAACCGCATAATAATGACACATAGGAAGCATTTGGATGACTTTTTACGTAGTAGAACTATCAGACGACTGGAATATGGACGTTCCTAGCTGGAAGTATCCGAGGAACTTGGAATCGCTCAGAGTGTCATCTCCAGGCTTTGGCAACGATTCCAAGATGATGGTAATATGAGTAGATGTTACAGCACAGGTCACCCCCGAGTTACAACGCCGAATGAGGACCGGTATTTGGCAGTCACTGCCAAAAGAAACAGACGGAACACAGCATCAGACCTATCTCGTTAGCTCTCTTCAGCTACCGGTACGACAGTTTCAAGGCAGACCGTGTACAGACGCTTAGGGCACATTTGTCTATATGCTCGTAGGCCCGTCAGATGTGTTCCCCTTACCGCAACTCACTGTCGCCTGCGAGTAACCTGGAGTAGAGAGCATGCAATGTGGACACCGCAACAGTGATCTTGTGTGATATTTTCCGACGAGTCCAGGTTTAGTTTGCAGTCTGATTCTCGCCAGACTTTCATATGGAGAGCGCCAGGTACCCGTTACCACCAAGAGAACACCATTAAACAACACCGTTACGGTGGTGCAGGATGTCTCGTTTGGGGAGGAATTATTCTTGGTTCCAGAACTGACCTGCATGTTCAGAGTGTAACGATGACAGGCCACATCTATCGGGATGTCATTCTGGAACAACATATACGTTTGTTTCGGGGCGCCATGGGTGCTGAATTTCTGTTTATGGATGACAACGTCCGTCCTCACCGTGCAAACATTGTAGACGAATGCCTTCAATCGGAGGATATCATCCGTATGGATTGGCGAGCATACTCACCGGACTTGAATCCTATAGAGCATGTGTGGATATGTTTGGCCGACGAATTGCAGCCCGTCCTGTCTACCGGAACTTCGGAGGCCATTGCTTGATGAGTGGTGTAATATTCCCCAAGATCAGATTGATAATTTGATACTCAGCATGCGTAGGCGTTGTAAGGCCTGTATTGCATCGTCCGGGAGACATACTCCGTATTAACCATCATAGTAACCATGTTATACTGTTTTTTGTAAATAGGTTCTTTTTTGAAATTTGCTCCAGGGAGTAAAAATCGCAATTTTTATTATGTCAAACATATAGCATCTTTTTTGCTCTTTACCTTTTGTTTAATAATTAGACTTTACAAATAAATCAAATTTGTTTTGCTTCTGTCTCTTTCTTTGCCTGAACTTCATTATCCTTAATTTATGGACATGAGTGTATATGCACATTACGGAAAAACGTCGCAAAGATCTAAGGGGTTCATTGTAATGTGCAAAAACAATAATATAAGCAGTATCACAACAATAGATTTTGTCACAGTCCCTACTTCAATTAAATGCCTTTAATTAATAGTGAACCTGCTTAGAAGATTTGAGACACTTCAAATCCCATTGCATTACTAACAGCTCATGTAATGATATTCAGTTTCAAATGAGGTAACACTTGAAATGGATTCCATTCTGATTCAATAACTGGATCAATTTATATACATTAACCATTAAGTGTAGCAGAAGAACTAAATAAAGTTATCAAAGAGGTATATGCACCACTGCGGTCTATTAGATTTGAGACACTGTCATCAAAAATTCAAAAATAAATGCATCTTTTTTTAAATGGAGGGAGACGTGGGGACTACCTGAAAAGAACATACTCCTATTCAATGACGAAAATACCTACTAGTAAAGAATTCGAACGTGCATTTTCTACGGCAGGACAATTTGTAACAGAAATAAGAAGCCGTTCCAACGATGAAACGTTGGAGGAGCTGTGTTTTATAAGCTTATTTACAGAAACACAAGAAAAGAATAAATGCTTTTTTTTAAATTTCAGTATGTACTATTTTTATATGTTTTTTATAATGAATTCATTTTTTTTATTTGTTTCATTGAAATAATATTAAATCAATTTTTAATTATATTTTCAGTTTTATTTTTCCATTTCAACTATGCTAATGTGTAAGTATTTTTAATAAATAGTCCAATCCTAATCCCGGGATTTGGATAATGTGATCCCGAAATCCCGGGATTGCAAATGCTAGTAACTATTCTATTCCGGGAACTTTTTGTCCATACCATGTATACCGCATTTTCCATGGGAAATAAGTCTCAACTTAAAAAAGCTTCAGAATAGGAATTACTCGTCTATACATTTTCAGATAATAGTACAAATGTTATTATTTTGCCATAACAAGCATAAAACGGTTTCACTGTGATTTGATTTATTTTCAAAGTGCTGCGCTTCGGGAACACGTTTTGTTCGCATATCTTAAGAGCGGCATAATAACACCTTTGTGTTCGGTTCGACTTCCAGTCTTCCAAAATCTGTCCTCGAGACAGATACAAAGAATTTTCACTTGGATAAATTCACGAGCGAGACAAAGCGCGCCCTTTTGTGATGAACAAGTCGTTAAAAGTTCCTGAAACAGACCTGTCGGAAGACACAGACCCGCCATTTGTCGCTGGTGTAACAACTGCGAAAAAATTATGACTCTGCCTCGCTGCCATTAATTACATTTCTCTTCGCAGGAATGGCAACACCATGGTTTCTTTCCTTCTCTCCAGCCATTTTCTCCGAAACATTCGAATATTTTGCTTTCGTTTTCGAATGCTAGAAAAAAATTGAAGTTTGGACAAAGTATGTTCGGAATTCGAAATAGTTGAATGCGATAGTTTTATATGGGAAGGGAAAAAATTCGAAGAGAGAAGAGATTAAAAATGTTCGATTAAAAATAAGCTCATTGTTGAAATATCTTGCATTTAAATAAATGGCGGCTTTTAAACTTTTGCGGAAGTCATTACTTGAAATGCGATTGTTTTTATTTTCGAAAAGACGTGCAAAATTTAAAGCTGATGACGAGATGTTTATAGCATTGCGAAGTAAGTGTGAAGAAAGATTAAAAATAAAACAAACGTGAATATCCCAATCAGTAGCGGGGTCTGTATATACGCTTGCTAGAAAAAGTCTGAGTTAACGTACTATTGCTTACATAAACAACGAAAAAAACTTTAAAACTGAAATTGAAAAAAAAACATTTTTATAATAATATTTTATTTAGTTTATTTCAAGTATTGAGAATAACTAAAGTAAATTTGGTTTGCTTTTGTAGCTTTTAAAATAAAGAGGGTTTGTAGCGATACTAACAAAAATCAAGCAGAAAAAGCTTACGCTTACTATTTTAGTAGTAACTATAAAAAATATTGGAATATTAAGGAAGTCATCAGTTCAGCTATTGGAGAAGTCCACGCAAAAAGACTAGAAGATTGCAAGAGTTCAGGTACTGGTGATCTTTAATCAAGTTAGAGAGTTAAATCGTTAGAGTGGTCATTAAAATAATAAGCTCTGTATAAACTTATTTTAAGGTTAGATCTGCAGGATTGGATATATTCTCCCCACGCCATCTCGTCTCACCTTCGTGCTCTGACTGATCAAAGAATGCCGCGTCTGAGTTGAAATAGTGATAAATAAAATAATTTAATTTCATCATGTCGTCTGATCATTTAGTTCCTCCTACACCTCTAGCCGGGTTACAGGGTAAAGAAGGGATGTAAACTCCTTATAAGATGAAAAGTTTTCATCGAAGAATATCACAATCCCCCAAAACTCAGGAAGCTTATGTATATGCTCTTTTGCAAAAGCTATCCGTTTAAGCCGGTTGGTCATTGAAATTTAAGGCTTTCTTCGAGCCACTCGACTACGCTATCCAGCTTTTTTCAAGATTTTTCTTGCAGTATCCACACAATTATTTTTGTTAAATTTCTTGTGAATGTCTGTTGCTATTTGAGTTGTAGTCAAACGCGGATTTTTTCCCACCAAGGGTATCACACTTCGTTTTTCTCTGATTGGGAATTTAGGTGGATGACCTGAACGAGGTTTGGATGTGTTAACTCCTGTAGATTTAAAATTATTAGTAACACGCTAGATCATAGGTTCTCAACGTGGGCGATAACGCCCCCTTGGGGGCTTTCGAGCATTTCAGGGGTGCAGTAAAAGACCCAGAGAAAATTAGGGGGCATTGAAATGGCACGGAGGAGCTTGGGCAGATCAACCAAATATAGTCTAAGAAAGACTTTTAAAGAAACACGTTGATTATGTACTAGAAAAAGTAATCTTTAATACTGTTTACTTATGTTGATTGCATGTATTTAAATCATTCCTTATCACATTACGAAAATTCACATATTTTGGTAGTTCGGGAAGTGGATGAAAAACTTAAAAAGATTGCATTACATTCAGATCTACATTAAATCGAATGATATAGTGCATTTTAATTTCTGTAGTGCACGAGTTGTCTTTGTCTTTGACAGTAGGAAAAATGTTTCGTCGACTGCATTTCATTGCGTATATTATCCAAGAAACATACTTAAATATGTTAACCAGGAATTAACGTGTGATTCTTTAAAGGCTGAAACTTTCAATTTATATTTATATTGAAAGCAATAGTTTATTATGAATTACTTAGTATCATCAAAACCCCTGCCTGTCTTTATAACAGATAATCTAAAAATCTCTTTTTTTTTTATTCCGCTCTTTTAAATGATGAAGAAATTCAGTAGCGTTTCAATTCCAACAATACACTGGTGTGCAAAAATTAAGGACGAGACGGTTTTTTCAATATAAATTTGTACAAAAGCATTCCAAATCAACACATTTAATACCGTAAGATCCCCAATACGTAAGGACATGAGTAATGTAAGCAACACTTACTAAAAGAGAAATCAGAGGGATAAAAAGAAGCTTTATTGAAAAAGTAGCATGGAGCGCAATGCGACTGAAGGCCGAAACATCCATGTGATGGGTGTCCAGCAAGAAATATCCGGTCTTTAGTAGGGGATATGATCTCCCCTGACTGCTAGGCAGGTTTCGCAGCGTCTGCCCATGCTGAGAATGAGGGTGTCAATGAGTTGTTGAGGCATTGCTGCCCATTCGTCTTGCAGCGCCAATCGAAGCTCCGGAATCGTTACTGGTGGTAAGGTACGAGCTGCCAAGCGTCTGCCTAGAAAATCCCATACATGCTCGATGGGATTGAGATCCGGAGATCGTGCCGGCCATTCCATACGTTCGATATCCTCACTCTTTAAGAGCTGTTCGGCAGCTACTGTGCGATGACATGGTGCATTGTCGTCCATGAAAAGGAACTGCGGACCCATAGCGCCTCTAAAAAGACGCACATATGGAAGAAGAATCTCGTTACAATAACGGGTCCCGTTGACTGAACCTGCGTCGAAGATGTGAAGGTCTGTACGACTACCAAGCATGATGCCTCCCCAAACGAGAACACCGCCACCTCCATACCTGTCCCTTTGAATGATGTTCGAGGGATGTGATTGCGGCTTCCCCGCTCTCTCCAGATGAGTATGCGATGAGAATCGCTACTCAGACTGAATCTGCTCTCATCTGTAAAGAGTACTCGTTCCTATTCATTGTCTCTCCAATTCCGGTATTCCTGGCACCACAGAGAACGCCTTCTCCGATGGGCAGGCGTTAGAGGTACACACCGTACAGGGCGTCGTGCAAACAGACCACCACCGTGCAGTCTTCTGGCCACGGTAAAACGCGATATCGGTCGTCCAGTCGCCTGTGTCGTGTGTCTAGCGATTTCTCCCGCTGTCTGCCGCCTGTTTCTTCTGGCCTGTAAGGCTATATACCGGTCATCTGCGGGTGTGGTTCCTCGTAGACGACCACTACTGAACCCCCGGATAGCTGTTCCTGTAGTTTGAAATTGTCTCCAAAGTCGTGAAACGATGCTGTGAGCAATTCCGAACTCTGCAGCCATACTTGTCACACTGCGACCTTCCTCCAACTTCCCAATGATTCGACCTCGGGTAAAAGCATCCAGATGTCGTCTAACAGATTGATTATTCGCCATTTCTCGCTGAGGTAGCAACTCGGTGTGGTTTTAACTGCTATACGGAGTGCAATCTCTTTGCCAGAAATACTAATCTTACACCGACAACATGCTTTACTACTCAGACACTCCCCCATTACGTCTACCTGCATATCTGCGCATGTGCTACCGTACATCACCTCACTTAATCTCCTGACTGGTCTTTCTGTCCGCTCTGCCTCTTCGTTCAGCTGATATGCTAATTTTTCGACTTCGTACTTAATTTTTGCACACCAGTGTATATCCTATCTATGACTAAAATATATAATATTAATATAATATTATAAATATATAATATTATCCTACATTTGTGGCAATAGCTATTTCAGATTCGCAAGTAAAAAAATTGGGGCTTTAGAAAAGTTTAAATTAAAAAATATGTTTATTAGTAATAGAATATTTGTTAAAATTTAACTCTTATTTTCACCATGTAATATATACACTCTTATTTCTATAGAGTGGGAGGGGGCGGTAACAAAATATTCAGAAGAAAAGGAGGCGGTATCGAAATATTCACTAGAAAAGGGGGCGCCAGTTCAAAAAAGGTTGGGAACCTATGCGCTAGATAGATGAATACTGCCGTCCAACGGATCTGGCTATATCCCGACGACTTTTTCCATCTTTCCACATTTTCCCAATGATTTAAAGCTCACTGATATTAATTTCATTCCTTTTAATTTACATGTTCTTAAATAGCTTCGTATCTCACAAAAACGTAAAAATTATTATGTCACAACTTTCTTAAGCTATTTTACTTGATAACTGAATGCAAAAACTGTGTTAACCCGGTACTTCACGCGCAAAAAAAAAACGACCTTAACTTCACGCGCATGGTATCTCATACCCGGGGGTAGTTACATTCTGTTTTTACCATAAAATTTGCATACAAAGGTGATAAGAAGAAAAGTCGGAAATACAATATGTTTATTACACTTTTCTCACGTAAATTTAGTTTTCCTGTTCTTTTAAGTAGGGCATTCAGTACATTGTTTATACACTCCTTTAGTCTTCCTCACGAGTGAGTGCAATGTTTTCACTGGATCTCATTTTTTTAAAAAAAAATTCGTAGAAGTATGCTTGCTAGTTTCTGCATTCTTTACATTCTTCTGTAAATCGAAATCCAAAATATTTCAGAAACCAGCATCTGGTTCAATGTTTAGTTGGTAGTTTTTGACTACTTAAAAAAATAGTTTGCGCATTTACTGTCGCAACGTTCAACAACACAAACAATATTGTTATAGGCTGAAGATAACAGTTTGAAGCCATTGAATATGATGTGGTCATTTTATCAAGGACGATAATTGCTCACTCAATTAAATTATCTAGATAGATATCAGTATAGGCTATTATACTTGCTACTATACTTGCATACTTGCTATTATACTCTTCATCATCCCCGCAAAGAGTCTTTCTTCATCCGAAAATACTGACGTACTATATTAAACACTGTATGTATTAAATTTATTCATCATAACTACAATAATATGCCATTGAATAAGATTTTAAAGCCTGCTCACGCATTTGGAACTGTAACGGCGATTTACGCGGAGGGTGTGACATACCCGAAGAGGCGGTATCCAAAAATATACCTTTAGAATTTACCTAAAAGCAAAGGATATGACTTTAAAATCAGCTACATGAGAAACTATTGATTTTCCAAAAAAGGTTTAGATGGAGTATTGAAAAAATTTAGGCGGTGGGTATGACATACCCTGCGCGTGAAGAGTCAGATCAACCTATATATAATTCCTGTTTATAAAAATTCCAGGAACCAAGAATATTCAAACAGTGAAAGCACTTTTTCTGCCTTCTAATTTGTGCACTTTACCACAAAACTCCCGTTATATCTTACGTAGTTTTAATTCAAAAATAACAAGTTCTTGCAAGCTGAATATTTAAATAATAGGAAACAAATCCATGAAATTTTGTTTGAAAAAAAATTATATTTGTATTTAATTTCACCTTTGCTGCATGATTCCTTATGGGAGAAAGCATACTTTTTCTATCAAAGTGTATATCAAAATATTACTTCAAGTTCTCTCTCTATCCGCATGAAAGTAAAACTCAAGAGATTTCAGAGCTAGCAAGTATAAGACTTGAATACTAGTGCAAAGAATCGCATGTTGGAAATTATTTTTCTATAGAGTTAGATCAGAGTCGGGTATCAGAATATCATTTACATTTCTAAAAATAACTCTTTATTGGTTTTTGATAAAAGTCTCGGGGCCGCGGTAGCCAAGTAGTCTAGGTATCGGATCATGGCTAGCGTGTCATGAGTTCGATACTAGTACCACTAAAGATCCGTCGTGTAGGGAAGCGATGCACGTTAAATCTGTCGAGAGTTCAAACATCCTCCCGTGGTTGTGGTCTGGTAGTTAGGAGAGGGGGGTGCCAGCTCAGGTGTCGCCCGCGTCACTTGACCATGGTTCAAAATGACGCGGACCGTCGCCAAAAAAGCCCTCGTGTAGCTGAACAGTGGGACGTTACTCTTGATAAATGTCTCCCAAATCATCAAGGATATATGCAATAAACAATTAGGACGAATTATCACTAATCAAAAAATAATACTTTTCTGTTTCTATAAAACATTACTTAAAATAATAAATGGAGGGGAATAGGTGGTTTAAGCCATTGGAAAACTAATTGAAACTTCATAAACGTAGTTATTTTTAACAAGAAAAACCCTATTTTTAAGAATAGTTGAGTGTCATTTTTCTGTTTCGAATTTATTAACACAATTCACAGCCCAGTACAGTCAAGGTGAGACCACAGAAACCAGCTGTGTGTGAATCATGGAATTCAAAACTTCCCTCGTTGATCTTCAAAGAATTTTTCGTTACAGAAAATACATTCAGCGTCTTTGTTTTTCAATTCCCACTATTAGAAGATTGGAAAGTCGTATATATACGTCCTGCGAAATTAACGCTTTGGTTGAGCGAGACGTTTATATAAGCTGGGGGCACCTTAGAGTTTAAAGTCGTACCGTAGTTTTAGCTTCAAAGTATAGTATTATTGAATTCAAAACATGGTTATTTTATGTGAGGGGGGCGTGATGAAAATTATGATCGAATATTGGGTCGTGAATATTGAAACTTTGAGAAACTCCGCCCTAAGTCCTAGCTTTTCGGATAGAACTACCGTATTTACTCGAATCTAAGCTGCACTATTTTTCCAATGTTAATGCTACTAAAAATCGGGTGCGGCTTAGAATCGAAGGCAAAAACATTTGTTGAATGGGGAAATTGAGTTTCCATCTCTTTCAAAAGGAAAAATGTAACCGTCCATTCTGGTCATTTGCATTGATGACTTATACCTCTAGTATATTGAGGGTATATTCTAAACATTGCTGTCTGCTCGTGCTTAGGAAATTTATTTGTATACGTTTTCTTTTAAAATCACCTGAACATCAAACATATCGATACTAACATCAAGAAGAGTTCAATATGACGCAAGTTTGAAAAGGGAGGTAATTTTATATGCAGAAAAAAAACGGAAATAGAGCTGCGGTGACTGAAAAATTTGACATATTGATTTGACAAAAGTGACATAACTTTTGCTTATAAAGTTTCAACAGTTTTAATAATTCTTTTACGCTCTTTTTAAAAAAAAATGCTGCATAACAAAAGCATTGGATATCACGGAAAACGACATCGAGTGGGAAAATGACGGCACCAATACCGGCTTTGAGAATGGGAGTGGCAAATCATTTTTCGAAATATGATATTGATGGTTAGAATAATTATAAGTTTATGTATGCACATTTGAAAATTTTTATAATACTGGTAAAATATAAACTAATTATTAACTTATTATTTCTCATAAATTTCTTAAAAAATTTCGGAAGTATCGGATATTGATGAAACTTTTACACAATTTCTTATTTTTGTGTCCAAAACGTGTAGATAATTGTAGGTGCGGCTTAGAATCGATGACAAAATTGTTCACAAAAACATTTGAGAATTCGGGGTGCGGCTTAGATTCGAGTAAGTACGGTAAAAAGAAATTATAACAATTGATATCGAGCAGCCCATTCTTTTACCACAATGACATTCATTTTCTCGTTGATCATTTTATTCTTATATTATAAATTAGTTTTTACTTTTTAGTTCGATTAACAATAAAAGTGTATATTTTAGTTTTCTTAAAGCTATAATTTATTTTCAAATTTTTTTATTCGATCTACAATAAAAGCGTGTTTCTTTTTTTTTTTTAGTTTTTCAAATTATCGTTCATTTATTGATGAATTAATCTTTTTCGTTTGCTGTATTTTTATTAAACATGAGCGTTTTCACTTTAGGGTTGTAACTTAATCTTTTAGTCGTCAAATCTGGAAATGGGAAATCGTTATCCTGATGATTCTGATCAGGAAAATGGAACAAAATTATTAAATTATTGTATTGTCATTGGTCGTTGACAAGTGTGCAAAATTTGGAATTAATCTAAACTTTGGAAGTGGGTAAAAATAGAGTTCAAAGATTCCGTTATATGCAGGTGAAGCTAATAGAAGCATGTTAGAAAGAACATAAAGCGAATTACTACAAAAAGAGTGAATGGATTTTGGTAAAAAATTGAAACAAATGCACTGAATCGGTTCCTCTGGACTCAAGCAAAAACTTATTTATCAGACCCAGTGAACAAGAACCGAGAAGTTTCAACGGCTAACTTGAGTTCGGCAAAGCGACACACACAATTAGAAAAGGAATCCAGTGAAAATGTTCGGCAAGATGGAAAAAATTAGATGTTTTCGTGTTCACTTGAATGAGTCGGAAAAAAGAGGAGAGTGTGTTCTTTTATTTTTTGCTACCAAACTTTACAATGTTACAGGATAATTTACAGCCTCTCTACAATATATTAATCCTTCACAGAAAAAATTGTTACCAAACTCTTTCTTCATCCGACTTCTGAACAAAACACTTCTAAAATGAGATAAAAATCGAAAAAAATCTATAGCCAATGGTAATTATTTATCGTGTCTTCAATGTTATATTCTCTCATTGTACTTTTCTCATCCAAGTAACTATTTACGTCACGTGAGTGAGTGAGTGAATATTAACGTCCCACTGTTCAGCTACACGAGGGATTTTGGGGATGGTTCGCGTCATTTTGAACCCTGGTCAAGTGACGCGGACGACACCTGAGCTGGCACCCCCTCTCCTAACTACCACACCACACCAACGGGAGGACGTTTGAGCTCTCGACAGATTTAACGTGCCTCGCTCCCCTATACGGCGAGTCTTCAGTGGTACTGGGATCGAACTCATGACATGCTAGCCACGATCCGATGCCTAGACCACTTGGCTACCGCGGCCACCACTATTTACATCACTCTCAAAAGCAGGGGTGGCCAACGTTTTTGGTGAGCGTGCCGCTATCTGATAACAAGTCATTGTGTGTTCCACTTCCAGTTGTTCTAACAAACAAAAACGATACAAAAGGGTGAAAAATTTTACTTATTGGCACATGGGATTTTTTCGCAAATAGCATATTTTTTTAATGCAAGTCATAATGGTGAAAATTTAAAAATAGAATAAATACTTAGGTCTTATTGTTAATAAACGCTTTACTTTATTTTTAATAAATTTTTAGGTATAAAATAAAAATGTGCATACGTAACTTAACACATTTTTAATTCTAATTTATTATTAAACAGCCACAGTACCATGCTTAAGTTATCCGACTACCCTAAAATTGGGAATTTTGCCAAAAATTTATAGTTTTTATGATTTTGTTTTATAAACCATCTTATTAGCTTTATAAAAACACCAAAAATGTATTATTTTGTGTTCACTAGAACAGTTTACAGATGTCATTACTTTAAGCAAGATGTCATACATTACAACGCGTTTTGCTTGAAATGTGTGTTTTTAGCGCGTTTTTCACGTAGCGCATTAGGACGCAAATTTCGCCTTCGTCATCGTTCCAAATTTTGTCGTAACTTTATCTCAGCCAATAAGCAACCCATTGACCTCGGGTTTTCGGCATTGGATCGCATTTGTGCCCTAGATGAGCCGAATCCTATTTAAATTTAATAATTTTTATTTATTTTTTATTAGTACACTACACTACTTTCTGTTAGTAAAAAGTTCATTAGTTGCATTATTGTAAAATACAACATGTGAAAAACGCGCTAAAATTACTTGGCCATGCCAATGATTGATATCTAGTTTTATAAATACTCAAAGAGGGACAGCGATTGCTCAAAAAGTTTTGAAAATAATGAACTAAAATTTTTTGTGTATGTGTTCTGTATAACAACAGACAGAAGTGTTTTAACCTTCAGATGTATCAATCCCTGTTTTATTACAAAATTTTCAGTCATTTATGTTAATATAATCACGGTTATTTTAAGCAATTTCACATAATAACTAAGATAAAGTGCTCTGGTTATTGTAAAAATTAAAATATATCTTATCTGAAGGTCATTTTAAAAATGATTAACATAGTAACACATCACTATTGAAAAATTGAAAATTTGTTTATAAACTTTTGGTACAGAATAGGCAGCGTTTATGTTATTTTTTGTAAATTTAATGATTTCTTTTTCCTCTTCTTAATTTTAGCACATTTTTCTTAAAATGTTCTAAACAAATCTAAAAACAATAACAAAAAATCCCCATATCTCCATTTTTTCAACAAAAAAAAAGAAAAGTTGTCGCAAGTAGTCTGATACTTTAATGTGAATTTGTAGTTTGTTTCACCAAGTCATCTACATTAGTTCTTAGGGATGCTAACAAAAATAAGTTGTTTTCGATGAATATCAGTTAATTTTTAGCGATATTACGATTTTATTATATTCGTGGAAGAGCACATTTGTATTGACAAACATATGTTGATCCAAAACTACAACACTATCTGACAGCCAAATCGTGTAAATTTGGAAAATTGACTGTTGGTTCAAATTTCCAAATTCAATATAATTTAGATAACTTGAATTGAAATAAATTCCTTATATTTGCTTTTCAGTCTAGTATGATGCTGTAGGTTAGTAATTTCGATTTGGATTTCAGGTGGGTAATAAATAATGTCTTGTAGAGAAATTGCAAAAGAATTTATGAAAAGATGAGCACTTTTTTATCATCTTGAAAATCACCTAGCACTGAGATGAGGGTGGGGTGAACGCTGGGTAAATCATTAGTAGCGCGCCTCTTCAGTTAATTTCAACTTTTTACGGCCCATTTTTACTAACTATAAATTATGTAGAATTAAATTTATTACAGCACCGAGAAAAACTGCTTTTTTCTATAGAGAGAGGTGACTTTTGTGTTTTTAAAGAAAAAACAAGATTTTCCTGATATACTACTAACAATTGAAGCATCGTTTGTATATTTTTATGCGATTTAATTGATACAATGAAGTGAAATGATCAAATAGGAAAAAAAGATTTCAGGAAATTTCGGAAGGAAAAAAAAATAACTCACTTTTTAATTCCGTTCTTAATCATTACCGATTCCCAGACAAAAGACGAAAAAGAACACCATTTTTGCTTTTCTTTCTTTCTTTTTCGGAATGCGAAGGCCGGCGTCAGAATAAATCCTGAAAAATACAAAATTAAAATTGTAAGCTTGTATTCTCTACAAATTCTTTTCATTCTCTTTTAAAAAGATAAAAAGCTAGAACTTGTTAATATATTTTTATTTCCAAATTAAGATACTTTTAAATTATATATATATATAGGTTTTTCAATACATACCTTCTTTCAAAATAATTTATTTCAATTTTAGGTTTTGTTCTCATGTTTTAAAAGTGCAAACATACTGTGTGTGTGATGCTTAGTTAGAAAGATAAATATGAACTATTTCGCGACTAACTACGATCCAAATTGCGTTGGATATTTATAGGGAGATTGGTATTGTTACGAATTTTGTGTAATGAACGCTTTTAAATAATTAAATAACTTATATTTGGATGTAATACGTTAATATTACTCTCTGTTGCTAAATTGTATTATGCTAAAATTCTAATATTCGCAATCAACACAGTATTCCTTACATTGTAGTCAGGGACGGGCCCAAGGCCTCGGTTACAATAGGGGCCTCGTATCGTTCTCGACTCAGCCTTAATAAGATCATGATTCGAATAATGACTAAGGTTAAGTGTTATTTCTGGTTGTTATTCCAGTTTTCGGATGGTATGTCAATTGGCTACAGGGGATGACCGTCACCCATGTATAGTCCTAGGCCTACCACCATAAACCATAATTACTCATTCTGTCCAAAGGCGGGAATCGGTCGAGCCGGGAAGGGGGATTGTAAGTTATACTCATTTAATTTGTTTCGGGTTATTGTTTGTACGAGTTTTGACAACGTGTATGATATGTACTGCTGTCTACTTTTAAGGTGGCCGTGGTAGCCAAGTGTTCAAGGCTGGGATCGATTCATGGCTGGAGTGTCATAAGTTCGAGCCCAGTACCACTGAAAACCCACCGTGTAGGGAGCGATGCACGTTAAATTTGTCGACAGCTCAAATGTCCTCCCGTTGGTGTGGTGTGGTAGTTAGGAGAAGGGGGTGCCAGCTCAGGTGTCGTCCTCGTCACTTGACTATGGATCCAAATTACGAGGTTCGTCACCAAAAGCCTTTGTGTAGCTTAACAGTTGGATGTTAATATTCACTCACTCACAGTCTGCTTTTAAGGGTCATAAATGGGGCCTACATTTGCAAACAGGTCCAGGCCTCAAGAAGTCTTAAGACATCTCTGATTTTCAATGAAAACTAGGCGCAATTCTGGTGTTGGAGCCAAGTTGGGAACCATTTTCGCAGAGTTGAAGACCCTATGGATGCTTCTGGAGAAATCTGTTAATATCACGATCTATGACGTTAGAGGATTTTTCTCGAAAAATCCGTGCAGCCTATAAATAGGAGTTGCTCGCTAAAACCAAATCAATACTGTTTTGATCTTTAAAGAGTCAACTAGCAATTAGTTACTGCGATTGAGCGAGCGAGTTCTTGCTAAGCCTTCTGGGATTTAGTAAGCGAGTTCTAGTGTTGTATCCAGTATTTTGAGAGTTTTTTTTTCCTGCAATAAATTTCCCTCGCTCCTAAAGAACTGTTTTGCTCTTTGAGACTGAAAGCATAAAATCCTAGAACAACCGATCAACATAATAGAATGCTATTTTTTGTAGCTCTTAATTGTAAGTGGTTGTGTTTTTCCAAAATAAGTTTTAAAAATCGATGCATATTTCTAAACAATAAAATTACTATGTTACAGTAAAGAACTATAGAGTTTTATATTTCTAGGAATTAATTTTTGTTTTTTTCTTCTTAAATTTAAATTTTATTTTCTGTTGTTATTTCGGCCCAATAATAAACAAAGAAAGGTATGACTTGTCGCCTTGAAACTACGTCTAATCTTGCAAACTTAGTCTTAAGCGTTTGCTAGAGAACTGGTCCTCAACCACCAGGCCACGGACCAGTACCAGCCCTTGGATTAAATGGTACTGGGCCCCCCAAGGAGCATTAAATTTCCATTTTATTAACTGTGGTGTATTTCTCTCGGGCTTGGGGGACTTTCCATGGAAATCACTTTACACTCCTTTCCTGGTGTAACTGCATTTTATTCTGAAGACATGTTTAAATACATTTAAATTTAAAAAATTAAATCAAAACAGTCTAAAATGTAAGCAATCAACGTCCCACCATCAGCGAGCCAATTATCAAACGTCTGTGGCGGAAAATGTAGCTAATAATTTTCATTACTTTTCGTACGACTTTACTATATTTTTACTATATAATTGTTTCATATTATTAATTTATTAATAAGTTATAATTACAGCCATTAAACATATATATATATATATATATATATATAAGTCGGACTCTTCCATTTTTCCAATTTCTTCTATTCAGCGAATTTCTCTGTTTTGCGGACTTTTTCCTAGAACATTTTACGATTTTCTTCGTCAAATAACCTCCAAATAGCGAGATGCATTTTCTATATTTAACGAACTTTTTCTCTTTGTATTTTTAAAATATTTCAGGAGATTTTTCTAATTATTTTCTCTTTTAACACATTTTATGAGGATCAAAATCTTGAAATGGTTTTACCAAGGGTCTAACTCACCGAGAGAAATAAAATTGCCGTAATTCTGAGCATTTCATTTTTTCAAACAAAAGAAGACAAAATTATCAGACGGTATCAGTAATTAAATTTAAGGGAGTATGTGGCAATGTTAGCTTAAAACTATTAACTATAAAATAACGTATTTTTAAAATTACCTTGCTGGATTAAAATTAGAAAATATAATTAAAATTCATTAATTTTAACAAAATCATTTGAAAGTTATAAATACAGAGTATTCGTAGACAGCGTTTTTCTCCCTTTCTTTCTCTGTAGATTTATTTTTTATATATAAAATAAATAGATGTTAATTTTTTTACAAAAAAATGGCGTGAATTATTACTTTTTTAAAAATATAATCTACTCCAAAGGTTCCCAAACTTCTTTGTCTCATAGACCCCTTGACATATTTTTCGGTTTCAGGTGCTTACATAATATTGAATTTTGCAAATTTATCAACTTCAATGTCCTTTTACAGCTGGTACTACTTACTTTACAAGAATTAAATTTCAAACTGTAGAAAAGTAAAAATTTCAAACTTAAGAAGCACAGTTAATTAATTAAATTTAAATTAATATAAATGCTTTTAATAAGAGGGAGAAATCTGGTGCTTCAATATCAAATTTTAAACATTTAGTATCAGTCCTAGTCAGGTTTAACTCTAAATTTCCATTGTTAGTAAATTTTCAAGTTTTTCTCCCCTTTTCTTTCTTTCTTTTTTTTTTTTTTTTTTTGATATAGCCAAATTCACTAAATTTCCCTTCCCTAGGAAAAGCAATTAAAACACTTTCTCACGATATTACATATTTCGCGACAAATAACAGGAATGTCTTTTTAAAACCAAAACTGCTGACATCTACTTGTAAACTTTATTTTAAGATCTTCATTTCAGAGCAGATTCTGATGAGTTCATTTTTTTTTCTTCATATGACTTCGTGACTATATGAATTCATTTTCTACTGTGGTATTACTATAAAAAACGCAATCTCAAACCCTGTTCCAAAATTTGAGTAAAGGGCATTTAAATGTTGAACGTAGGTTAAAATGTCTTGACAGATTGTCTGTGACAAATTCAGAAAATTCGCGACGTTCAATATTATACTTTTTTAGCTTAATTCTGGAAAGAAATGCTGAAATGTGGTCCTTGTCTTAAGGGAAAATTTTTTTAAAAGGTGAATTTCAGGTTATTTCATTTTTTAATTTTTCAGCTTATTACCTTTCCAAAAATACCTCATTTTTATCTCTAGCTTAATTAGAAGTGCTAAAATTTTGTTTTTAAAGAATCGTCTAAGAGCGAGTCACCGATTTAAATGGACAGAAAAAAGGTAAACATTGCACTTCCTCTTGGGTCAGCTTGAAGTTTGACGTCATTTTTTAAAATTTCTTTAGGGCATGTTATGAAACGTATGGGATCTCGCCTCCGACGTTTCAAAGCAAAAATGAGGGGGCAAAAATTTTCACATGGCAAAGCATTATGTGGCAAAAATAGATTAACAGAAGCAACTATTGATCAATTGCAAACATATTATGGTCTTGCCATTCGATGAAATTTATCAAATGTAAAGTGTATGAAGCAAGCTATATATATGGGCAATATTTCTTCACAAAATATCTACGGATAAAAATCCACAGCATGAATTTTGTAAATCAGGTCTTGACACATGATGTCAGTGTAAGAAGGCTCAATTGAAAAATAAACTTTATCTCCACAAACATAAACTTCCAGTTGCTGTTGTTGAAGCCATTAGGCCTATTTTTAGGGACCTTTCGGATCCAGAATAATTGAAAAAGTGCTTGCATGGAAACACGCAGAATCCGAATGAAAGCATTAGTAATGTTATTTGGTCTCGTGTCCCCAAAAAGACATTTGTGCACATAGAAACACTTTCATTTGGTACATATGATGCTATTGCATCCTTTAATAAAGGGAATACAACAAAGCTGGATATTTTAAAAAAACTTAACATAGAGCGATGATATTATGCAACATGCTGCATGGAACATCTCGACAAAGAGAGCAGTACAAGGGTAAGATATGCCAATTTACAGAAAACTAAGGAGACTAGAAAAGTAAAAACACTTAAAAGAATGAAACAAGAAGATGAAAATTTAAAAAATGCTGAAAATTTGGAATGTGGAGCTGGAATGTTTTGATAAGGAACTTTTTTTTTTATAAAAATGTGTTTTTCTCAAAATGTCACTTTTGAAGGTTCGATGTACCTTTTCTCAGAAAGTATATATCTGATGTCAACAAAACTTACATGACACATTCTTTATATATTCTAGTATATACTGAAATGAGCTTTTAGCAAAATGTTGTATACATTTTTTTTATAATTTTTTTTCTGTCGAAAAACACTGTTTTTTCACTATACATCAAATAAAAAAAATTTAAAGAAAAACTAATGGAAATTTTAAAAAAAACTCATTTCAGTATAATATTAGATGTATGCTTAACTTGCAAAAAAATTTTGGGGATTGTATTTCCAACAGGTTTTTAGAAAAGGTACATTGAAAAAGCCCTTTTTAACATTATCAGTATAGAGCGTTCCGATACCCCTTAATAAAATTTATGCTGTCACCTAGTAACCACAAAATGAACTTCAATAAATTTAATAAATAAATTAGTTAAATCTGGTTTCCACTAGATCAAATTTTTTTTTTAAAAAAATTAAACTCACGACCTGGTTTAATGAGAGCCACTATCATAAACCCCCTTTTACACCTCATAGACCCCCAAACTTTTTGGCGTGGACCCCTTGAAGGTCGTCTTAGACCCCTGGAGGTCTACATAGACCCCTTTGAGTATCACTGATCTAGTCTGTATGAGTGTTAAATTTGTTTAATGTGGTTTATAAAGCATATTGAAAAAGGAATCACTAAATAACGAATTTTTCACGTAACGAACTTTTTTTCGTGATTTAGGTCCGATTATATATATATATATATATATTATTTAACAACCTATCGGGAAAAAAGAATTGTAACTGTATTCAATAATTACTCAAACTATATTCAAAAACTTATATTAAAAACTGTAACTATATTCAAAAATTATTTTCAATATAGTTGAAAATAATTTTTGTGTATTCTAGAGCAGTGCTCCCCAGTCTTCTTGTCACCAAGGACCAGTCGACGCTGGATAATTTTACCACTGGAAGCTCTCCCCTCCAGCTCATGCCTAATTTGTGGAGGTGGAGATAGGTGGTGTCGCCATCTATCGTTAAGAAGTCCAACCTGTCTCACAGTCTCTGGCAACTTTCATTCCTTTCCTTCGGGAAGGACACGACGACAGAACAACAACAACCATTGCCCGCTAATTCAGGAAGATGATTGTATTTTAGATTGTTTTGAATTAATTTTAATTTAATTGTACTTAAAAATGCCTTCAAAATAAAATGCATTTACAACAAAAATTGAATATAAAATGAAAATCGCACAAACCCGTGAGAAATATGTTACAGTAAATAAATTAGAAATACGTTTAACACACACACGGAAACTCTTAAGATGAAATATCAGTTAACACGAAATAATACAACAATCCCGGCACACTACTATACATTTTCAAACATTTTTTCTCTTAACACGAAACAAAAATCACTTAACACGAAAAGATTTCCCTTCTGGGAATGAACAAAATACGATAAACTCCAGCCAATCTCGAGGTGTGAAAGGCAAGACAGGTGGTTTCCCATATTTCGTAGAAAGGTGGCTAACTTGGCTTTGAAATGCTCTCAAAATAGCCCTTGACCCGAGCCAATTTTGTTATAATCTAAGTTACTTTCACTCTTCACTCCTATATACGTCACACAAAAATGTCTCATTTTTGATCACTTAGCTTTGGAATTGGGGGACTAGTATATCACCGTGTGAAAACCAGTGAGTTGAATTTGAATTTTTTCCTATTTTAGAACAATTTTTACGAGGCCAATGGCAAAAAGATCATGAGGAAAGAAAACTTCTTTTAAAATGAAGATGAAGCTTCTTAAGGGTGTATATCAAAAAAAGAAGGCGAAAACGAAAATCTCTATAAAGATTTCGGTATTTCTAACTCTACATTATCAACAATAATTAAAAAAAGAGAGCAAGTTTTTGTTTAATTTTTTATCAATTAAATACATACATGTATACTATGTAAATGCAATGTACTCTAATAAACCTCATTTTGTTGGATATAATTTCATTTTCTTATATATTTGCAATACCCTTTAACGCGAAATTTTTTTAACACAAAAAAAAAAATTTCAATCCCCTTAGTTTTGTGTTAAACGATTTTCACTGCAATTTAATATTTCTTAGGCGGCCCGAGGTTGGGAACCACTGTTCTAGAGGTTTGAAATTAACATAATTTTGTTACTCTTCTGACCATTTAATTTTGAAATAAATAGACGGATTTATCCCCCCATGGTGTATTATCTCCGCCCCCTCCGGAAAATGGCGCGTGAGTGAGTGAGTGAGGGAATATTAACGTCCCACTGTTCACCTACACGAGGGCTTTTGGGGACGGTCCGCGTAATTTTGAACCATGGTCAAGTGACGTGGACGACATGAGCTGGCACCCTCCTCTCCTAACTACCACACCACACCATAGGAGCATGTTTGAACTCTTGACAGATTTAACGTGCATCACTTCCCTACACGGCGGGTCTTCAGTGGTACTGGGATTTAACTCATGACATGTAGCCACGATCCGATGCCTAGACCACTTGGCTACCGCAGCCACCCGGAAAATGGGGCGAAAATGGTCTTACGAAAAAATATTATGTAATATTTTTCCATATGTCCTCCGTTATACAGTAATACAGTGGATGAGAAAAATACATTTAAGAGAAGTATTATGCTTACTGAACCTACACACAAAGCAGCTCTACCTTTTTTTTTTAATTCTGTCGGTATAAACGTTATTTTTCACATTTACGTGAGAAACAGACAAGACATTCCACTTTTTCCTCTTCGAAATAAGAAACGAAAACAAAGTCAACCGTATTGAAACGGGGGTGCTTATTTAGAAAACGAAGAAACACTCTCCTCCTCCTCCCTCGTTGATGGAAGAAAAAAGGAAAAACATTTCCATTAGCAGTAGAAGTCATTCCTTTCGAAAGAGCAGAAATGGAATTAAAAATTCCATCGGCGGATTCTTAAAGTCGTTCGAAAAAGGAGTCACGGCGGATCGCAATCATCGTCTGCTGAACTCCCCCCCCCCTCTTTTGAGAAGAAATGAAATAAAATGATATTTTCAAAAATGAATAGATATGAGCCCATATATTAAAGGGAAACGAGAGTATCTCTTACCGAAGAACGTCATTTTCTGTTGAAAGGAGCGGATATTAAGATCGCGATCTTTTCTCCAGTGTTGCTTATTATATTCGATTGGGTGATGCAAAAAATATTAAAATATTCTTGGAACGTTTCATTTATACCATTATAAAAGATGATAGTGCACTGGATTTTGCCATTCAATTAATACATCTGTAAAGAAATACTTCATAAAGTTGAAATAATAAAGCAGTCAAGTTTTTATCCCTCTACCACCAATGGACTTGAAATTGTGTTCCACGTAGCCCTGGGATTCCTCAAAGCATGCTCAGGGGTACCACCAATCCCCAAAAAAAATCAAAAAGAAATAAATATGCATGCACAATGGATTCACGTTCTCTACGAAGTTTATATACGAGGGTTGGGGCATAAGTCATGGCAACTATTTTTTTCCCTTGTAGATATGTGAACGGATCACAAACGTATATGAGTCGTGTAGAAGTTCTGCAGGTACAGTGTGTATGCAGAACAGCAGATGGCTCTGTGATAGCTGGTAGTAGCGCAGCGATGGTTCTGAAATCAGTCAGTTGGTGAGTGTCGTGTGAGATGAAAGTAACCCGTGTTGAGCAGCGCGTTTACTTTAAAATAGCCGTTCTCCGAGGGAGAAATAAGATGGAATGTCAAAGTGAATTTGTGGAAGCCCTTGGGAATAATGCCTTACAGTAGCACGGTGGGTAGGAAAGTTTCAGCAAGGACGTGTGTCAACCAGTGATGAGCAACGTTCGGGACGACCGCTCAGTGTACGGAGCGACTTGGTACGTGCCATCATCGAGCAGCTCATGGGTGAAGACAGACGATTGAGACAACAAACAAACACAGATAGAGAAACGCATAACAAACGCATCGTCATGCCAACTTTATGAGTACTGTGTTGTCATTCTTTTGCACCGTGAAGGCCATATTGTCATGTATACTACCGTAATAAATTAGTGTGTTATGATATTTCAGTGCTATTCATTTTTCCACACATCTAGTTAACACCTTGTCCTTTCGTCTGTTTTTGTCAAATTTTCCAACCGTCGTAGTTACAAGTATCATTTGCTCATCCTATTCATTAAAACTGAATATCTTATTTACATATAATAACTTTATTTTGCAACACTTTTTAAACTTTTATTATAATAAAAGTATATTAAACGTTTTATCTTCATGTATCTATACTTACTACTAGATTATGAATATTCTAAAGTTTACTATCGCGGGTTTCACTAGATAATTTTACACTCGTTATAGTTAGCACAATGCCTTGCAAAACGAAATAGTTTTCTAATGGAAAATGTATCTATAATAGAGGAGAGGAAACAACTTATTAACATATCAACAGATTCGATGTTAAAATCTAAATTGAAGCAAGAACAGCTTCTAAATTTTAGGTTGCAAATTCATTCCCACAACTATAAACATTTTAATGCCATTCAGAATTTGAAAATACTTTCAAGTTCTAGGGGTTCCGTGCGTCGAAAAACTTTGAACACCACTGTTCTATCTCCTGTCTACTCTCGGACCCGGCTAAAGGTGTGGGAGGAAATGAAGGACGACTCTAAATGATACTTTTTAATTATTTATTCAACACACTGATTTTCACAGACAAAATTCAATTTGTCGTAGCCTCTCGCTACCCCTAAGATTATGAACTCCCCTTCGGGTATTACCTGAATCCGAACGTGTTGAATGGTTAATGAATTCAGTAGTCATTTTAACAAATCAATCTTTTATTTATTGATTTTTCTTAATTAAAGAGATTACACAAATACTATTCAATTTTAAGAACAATAAAACACAGTGGAGAATGAGAAGGGTTCAATAATCGTGAACGACGGAATCCGATCTGAATCTACGAAAGGATCGACGTGTACAATTACAGCTACACACTTAAACTTAATTGAAATCTATAACTAACCTGATTTCTTATGCTATGGCAGGTTCGTCTAGTTGGTTCTTTAGGATCTTGATTGGGTCAAGTTAAGGTCAGGATTCTTCTTTTAAGAGATGACTTATTTCTCAGCTATTCCCGAAGTTCTTCTACGAACTAATTTTTATCCACGACGGTGCGTTGGATTCTATTCACAACATCTACGTTTACATTTGAAAACACTTTCTCATTTAATTTCATTCTCTTTTTTAACTCGCTAAACCTGAACTTATATAAAATATCTCATTTGCATAAATCACGCTTTGGCTGCCGGTGGAGATTGGTTGAAATAAATAAAATATTAAAGAATATATGAGGTTAGTGAAACGCGTAAGAACCCGTCACAAATTAACCAAATAGGTTGAGATATTTCCCAGAAAATAATAGGGGTTTTGCAATGAGAGTCGCGAGTTCGGTGAATACTTTAAATCAATTGATTCACTTTCTATGAATCAATCTTCTACTGTAATATATGATTTGCACTGTAGCTATGTGACTAATTGTCACTTAAATCTCTTTAACAATTTAAAGCCCAAAATGCGCTATCAATATGACTAATACCTGATCTTTAAATATTCTTCCTATCTTCTATTTCTTAATATTTTAATCTCCTGGCAACTTCAATTAAACGACAACTAAGTGAATCGTGTGTAGCTGGTCGTAGTAGTGAGTCATTAGACCTTTAAGTTATCGTTCGATCTACAACTGCCGTTCGGAGAAGAGGAATCAATAGAGAAGTTGATTTGAAGAGGCAACAAGTGATCAACTAGCTTAGAAGTTCACAAATTTTTTTGCCTCATATACCCCTTGTCATGTTTTTCGGTTTGGGGTAGACCCCCTTCTTACCTAATATTGAACTTTTGCAAATTTTTCAACTAAAATGACAGCTTGTATACAGCTATCTTAAGAGATGTAAATCTCAAACTGCAGTGCAGTGTTTAAAACTTAAGAAACAGAAGTAAATTTGTGACGGCTCTATCCACGATTTTCCACTCACAGTCCTCTTGGGGAATTTGGGGTCTTTAAAAGTTATTTTATTATAAGCTTCTTCCGAAGAAGAGAACATGAACATGCAATTTATGACTGCTATATATTGTCAAGGTTTTCAGGTTAGAGGGAGAGATAGGATGGACTGATAGCGGTGCAGTGATTAATCAAATTGAATGTGAGGCGTGGATATTTAGTAAATGATAATTGTATTACTTAGGGTGACGATCTGTCACTTTAGATTGAATTTAAATTAGATATCTAAGAAGTCAGTACTAAAGTATTTAAAGTCTTCTCCTATTTCGCATATCTCGTCAATTGTCCTCATATCTATTAAACAGGATGCATCTCTTAACTTTGATCAAACTTGTGTTGTGGTTTGTGCCGTAAATAAATTAAGGGGTTTAAAACATGGCTAGTTTTCCTTCCCTTTCTTCCACACCCTTAGGCGCGCAGGCAAGGTCATTACAAATTGATTAAATTAAAGTTTAATTAATACAAAAAATAACCAATAAACAAATGCTTTTAATGGGAAGGATGAATCTGGTGCTTCAATAACAAATTTTCAAGATTTTAATTCAGTCTTGTCAGGTTTAACACTAAATCCCATGTGTTAGTAGAGGCCAGTCTATTTTTCTCTTTCTTACCTTTTTCTGTTTGTTTTTGTTTTGGAGATTGGAAACCACGCTGAAACTCCTTTCACTAGGAAAAGCAATTAAAAACTTTCTTAAGATATTTCATAATACAAGATAAATAACAGATATTTCTATTTATATCCAAAATTACTCTGTCATACTTTTCTAAACTTTACGATCTCCGTTAGAGCCTACTCCGATCAATTCCCTTGTAATAATGACACACATTAGACCACACATGAATTTATTGCCTACTGTGGTATTACCATAGACAAAGCATTATCAAACCTAGTTTTAAAATCTGATTAAAGTGTATTTAAGTGTTGAACGTAGATTAAAACGTCATTTACAAGGCAGATCGTTTTTCACAAACTGAGAAATTGGGAAAATTCACGAATTCTAATATTATACTCCTTTAGCATAAACTCTAGTAATTTACGCCGAAACGATGATCGTTGTTTTAATAAAACGTATGCAGTCACCTTGTAACTGCAAATTAAATTCATTAAATTTATCAAATAAATCTGTGAAACAGATAAAATCTGGTTTCCACACGATTAAATATTTTCTTTTAAAATAAAAGTCACCATCTGGTTCAATGCGAGCCTATATCATAGACCCCATTTACACTGCGGCGGTGTCCATCAAAGATCCATTTCCCGTCGGGAACGAGTGACGTCTCAACCGTCAAGCAGTTCCTCGTGGGAAAGTATCCCCGGGTGGACACTCCGGCGCTGATGTCCTAAGGGAAGTCAACCTCTGACTTTCCTTGATCTAGCCGACAGTAAAGGCCGACGTGGTTCCCACGTCAAGCCGCCGGGTTCAAAGTACACCGCACGAAGGGGGACTTTGGACCAATAGAAGAACGGTTTCACCAAATACGTCCAAACAGAAGTGACTACACATCACGTGTCACTTTCGTGGGTGGGACGTATTCCACTTTTAAAGAGACTCTGGAATCCCGAAAGAGAGGACACCAACGCAGAGACATGATCTAACTACCAGTTCTTCCAGATCTAACTCTCCAATCCCAGCCAGCCCCTGCGCCCCAGCATTTTTCCAGCTCTCGTTTAATGCAACCTTTATCGGGAGCAAATACCGAAGCACTCCTAAGCACTGCCTGTAACAGAACATTATCGCACCGGCATATCACCGCGGCATAAACCCCCGCGGCAACACCTTATGGACCCCCAAATTATTTTTTCACTGACGTGGACCCCTTGAAGGTCGTCATAGACCCCCAGGGGTCAGTATAGCCCACTTTGGGAATCCCTGTACTAGCTGATCCAGAGATAAGTGTACATTTTATAATCTTAGATTAGGAACTTAATTGAGATTGCTCAATTAAGTTCCTAATTGAGAGGTCTGGAATAAAAATAACTATTTTTATATCAATATCTGCGTCTGCAATGACCCAAAACACATCTGAAACCTCATGGTTGCGACAAAGTTGAGGAGCTTATAAAACTTTACTGACAACCACAAAAAGTATAGTGCGAATAAATCTACGTATATCGCTTATAAAACAAAAGTTCCCAAACTTTTTGTCTCATCGGCCTCTTACTACGTTTTTCGGTTTGGGGTTTATCTAAGATTGAATTTTTTTCAAATATATCAACTTAAATGCCTTTTTGACAGCTAGCATAGAGCTACTTTCTTTAAAAGTCTTAAATTCCTTATAGTTAAGTATGATATTTACAATTTAAGAAACATATGTTAATTAATTAAATTAGTATTTAATTGACACATAAAATAATTGTTGAATTAAATAACTGATCAACAAACAAATGCTTTTAATGGGACGGATGAATTGGTTGTTTCTATAATAAATTTTCAGAATTTTGAGTAAGTCTTTTTATGTTTAACCCTAAATCTCCTTGGTTAGTAGAGTCCAATCTTTTTCTTTTTTATTTTGGAGAATGGCAACCGCACAGAAGCTCCTTCTCACCAAGAAAAGCAATTAAAAACTTTCTAACAATACTGCAAAACTCAGAATAAATAACAATAATGTCTTTTTAAAGCCAAAATTGCTGTGATATTCGTTTCTAAACTTTACTTTAAGATTTCGCTACTGCCTATTCCGATTAGTTCTTTTTGTAATACGTATGCCATTTTTTTCAATGTGACCAAAAGAATTCATTATGGTATTACCACAGTCAAATCTATTTCAAAAATCTGAATAATGGGCCTTTAAACGTTGAACGTTAGTTAAAATGACATTTTTGTGGCGAACTTTCTAATTAAGATACTGTGAACATTCGCATCGTCTAATATATACTCATTCAGCTTAATTCTGACAAGAAAGGTTGAAATGATAGTCCTTGTTTTAATAAAACTTATGCTGTCACCTTATAGTTGCAAATTAACCTCATCAAACTGCCAAATAAATATGTTAAATAGGTGAATTCTGGTTTCCATTTGATGAAATTTTCTTTTAAAATTAAAGTCACCATTCAGTTTAAGGAGATCCATTATCGTAGTCCCCATTTATATCCCATGGATACCCAAATTATTATTATTACTATTATCATTGACATGGACCCCTTGCAGATCGTCATATACGACGGGGGTCGATATAGACCACCTTGGGAATCACTGGCTTAAAAGATAAACACAAAAAACGAAAAGATAAAGAAAAATCTTTTTTTTTTTAAATTCCTATCTCATTACATCAAGAGATTGGAATGCGTTTAAATACTTTATCAAATACTCTATTTTTCTTCCACTCAATTTTTAAACACCCTTCTTTCCAAAAACAAACGATTATCTACCTCTTCAATTTGCCACCCAAAGTACCCCTTCAATGTTAAACGCGCTCCTCATCACTTCCGATGCGAAGAAATAAAAAATCTTGTTTCGGGCATATCCCCCATACCTCACGTGATGCGGTCGTAAACACAAACGATACTTGCCGGACCCTCCTTATCGTCTGCTTACAATAAAAATGCGACACGCCAGGCGATTCGTGAGAGCACCGTAGCACCTTTTCCACATGCTTTCGGATCTCGTTAATGCCGCAGTGCGTGATCACGAGGGTGAAAAAAACTAACAAATTGCAACACATTAAGGTTTTTATATAAATACTTAAAAAGCTCGATATCTTCCGCAAAAAACGCAAGGGGTGCGTCTAATGCCAAGCTGATTTTCTTTTTAGGGAGAGTTTATGGAACGGAGTAAAAATGCGAATTATCGGAAATATGGATTGCCTTATCCTGCTTCGTTTGTTCTTTTTGTTATATCAACTCAAGATGTAAATTTAACCCAGGAGCGGGCGCACGGAGCATAGAGCGACCCCAGACTCACGAAATCTTTAATTCTGAAAAACCGCTCATATTTGTTACCAATGACCTTGACAGTATCCTCCTATATGACGTTCTTTATGGGGGAATGTATTTGTCACACATATCCCTCTTTTTTGGGAGTGGCAAACTTTTTTTTAACAATCTTGAGATACTTGGGGTGACTGAGTACCCCGCACGACCTCTTTTATTCGAAAATATTTTTTATGAGCAGGCTACATTTTTCGTCTGCGATTGACTTATTGGTTTTGATTGCTTTGAACGAATCATCATGATTTATAAATGTAAATGAACAGAATTGAAAGAAAGAAATGAGCATCTGTGAGATCTCTATAAAATGAAATTGAAACTGATCAAGCAAGGGATCACCTGCTGAAACAATGAACATTAATTGTGATATAGAAAGTAAATTTGAGAAAAGTCATGAACATGAAACGTTTGAGTTGAAAGGAAAGTTTTCAAAATGCAACCTAAAACACTCCATTAAGAAGGATATGAAGCCATTAGACACACTTCGCCCTCACAAAAAGACACAAGCAAGAAAAAGTTCAATATGCTATTTGTCGATCATCAAAGGACAGTATAACTTGAACAAAATACGACAGTTTTGCCTGCAAATTTCATTCCTGTAATGTTAAGGAAAAGTATATGTGAGACGCGTGTCCTTTATTAATGTCAGGCACATTTGAAACATTTAAGTTCAGTTTTATTAGAATTTTTTTCTAAAATTAGAAAGAAAAATTCACAAGTCCCTAAAAGTGGGCAAGTATACTTTTCTTTAGTTAAATTATTCACTGGAATTACGATTTTCATAACGTACAATAAAAATAGTTACAAAAAAAAATATTGGGATGGCTCAGTCACCACGCGTAGTTATTAACGTTAGTAATCGAATTCTCGCGCTTACTCCCAGATTAAAGAACACAAAATAAGTTCGATCAGGTCAGGGGTTTCCAAACATTTTTCTTTATACAGTGAAAATCGTTTTACAAGAAACTGAAGGGACTGAAATATTTTTTCGTGTTAAAGGATTTTGCAAAAAACTCACACATCAACAAAAAAAAATAGATCGTTAGATTTTATTTACATAGATATGCATATATGCAAATATTTAATGAAAATTAATGAAATAAAAAATTACCAAGAACTAAAGAAATTTAATACAAGATTTCGTAATATTTTGCAACTGCTGAGTTTCACACCTTCCGACTTCAACGAGTGTTACGCATGATCACGCTTGTGTTGAACGGATATTTTTTTGTATTTTATCAGCCCTATCCGAATTTCATTAAAATCTATCCAGTAGTTCTAGAGATAATCAACAAAATCTAAAAATTCTTAATTTTGTACACCAGTATAGAAAGCATTTTCCACAAAAGGAGAATGTTTTGAAAATGCATAATTTCTTCTTGATTTTTCACACAAAAAAAAAGCATTCAGATAATTTTTTTTATTGCAATAATATACTTAAAGTTTTTTATATGTACAGCAGTACTCCAAACTTAAGGGGACATGGTACGATTTAAGCAAAAATTTTTAAAAAAAATAACGGATTTTCAAAACTTTTTTGGTTGTCTCATATGTGTGCATTCTATGTAAAACAGATTGTGTTCTCAAAATTTCATAAAAAATTAGCTATTTAATTTTTTAAGGGAAAAAAAACTTTTGAAGTGAATTTAAAATGCTACTCCTCCTACAGCAATTTACATACACGCATGAAATTTGATTTACAAATACGTCAAACTATGCTTAACAAAATTTGGTATAGGTTTTGCGATAACATGATTGGTATTAGTACAATACTTCTTTTTATGAATGCTTATTGAAAATTCCTTAAAAAATCTACAAATTCTGAGTTCAATTATTTTTAAAAAAATAAGTATTGCTTTGATTCAAAAATGCATACCAACTTTTGTTACATGTAATATTAGCAATAGGTAAAAAAAATTCAAAGTATTAGGCACAACAGAAAAAAGCCTTAGCATTTTAAATGAAGACACACTAGTTATTTTATCTTTCCACAAGATAAGTAAGTTTAAAGTTTT
Organism: Trichonephila clavata; assembly: GCA_019973975.1. Lineage (NCBI taxonomy): Eukaryota > Metazoa > Arthropoda > Arachnida > Araneae > Nephilidae > Trichonephila > Trichonephila clavata. The sequence continues at coordinate 43,825 of BMAO01014892.1, forward strand.
GATTCACCATAGGGATGTGAATAAAAACGAACGCAAAAGCTATCATATATAATTCTGTGTTTTTTACATTTAGAGCTTTCAAATTTTGTCCGGTTATAGAAATATTTATAAAAAGTAATTTAAGCTAAAAAAATTAAATTGGATTTTTTGACCGATTTTTGCCAATTGAATCGTACTGTGTCCCCTTAAGCAACATGAGTGATAACCACGAGCGTAATTCTGTGTTTAATTTCGCATATAAGTACGTATAAATTATTTTAAGTTGGAGACGGAGACGAAATAAAATAATAACTTAGAAAAAAAATGCTTAATAAAATCCAACCCACAAGTACAAATCGCAAACCAAAGTTATTTTAAAGTAAAAAGTTTCATAAAATCTCAGTCTACCGGCTCACAGTTTTTTTCCCTCCCGCAAAATTTCATTGTAGCATGCTAATATATAGTTTTTTTATTCCTTGTTTGTAGGTAAAATGCGCTCTTCGCTGAAATCTAAATTTTCTAAAATTTGTAATCCTTCTTCAATTAAACTGAAACATTCTCTTAAATTCTCAACCCTCATTCTATCTTCTGAGTAAAATGGGACGAAAAAGACAAGTTCTTCAGTGCCTTTCTAGTGGCCGCGGTAGACGAGTGGTCTAGGCATCGGATCGTGGCTAGTGTGTCAGGAGTTCGATCCCAGTGTAGACCCGCCGTGTAGAGGAGCAATGCACGTTAAATCTGCTGAGAGCTCAAAGGTGCTGGTGTGGTAGTTAGGAGAGGGGGTGCCAGCTCAGGTGTCGTCTGCGTCACTTGACCATGGTTCAAAATTACGCGGACCGTCCCCAAAAGCCCTCGTGTATAGCTGAACAGTGGGACGTTAATATTCACTCATTCAGTGTCTTTCTATGAACTTTCAGTGCCTATAAACTGCATATTATATTTTTACTGTATATTATAATGCAAGTTAAACTAAATAACAACAACAATAATAATCACTTTCGCGCTATTACAAAATCCCCGTTCCAAAGGTCGATACTTTACAAAGCAGATATTTTCTTTATATTTTTGAGAGCCCGTTTACAAATATTTTAACGAGTGACATACATAATCAATCGTGAGAAAATAAATTATAGTTTTAAAAAACACGCTTTTATTGTTAAACGAACTAAAAAGTTTTAAAAAAAATAATTCTTAATAAAAAATTTAAATGATTAACGAGAAAATTAATGCGTTTGTGGTAAAAGCGTGGGGTGCTCAATATCCATTGTTATAATTTCTTACTAATCTATGCCGAAATGTAGATGTGTAAAAATGTAGTACACAAATCACCCCACGCTTTAACCACAATGGCATTAATTTTCACGTTAATCATTTCATTCTTATATTGTTATTTTTTACATTTTAGTCCGATTAACTTTAAAAACGTGTTTTTAGTTTTTTAAAAATATAATTTATTTTTCATTTTTTAGATCGATCTACAATAAGAGCGTAATTCTTTAGTTATTTAAAGTATCGTTTATTTTCATTGATTAATTAATCTTAAATACGTGATTTTTTTAGAATCTGGAATACCCATTGGCATCCTATCAGTGCGTCGATACTGTCTGGTTAGCAAAATGCAGGACAAGCCAAATGAAGGAAATCCGGAAGAGTTAAGTTTGAAATATTTAATTCCCTTTTTCTACATGCTCAAGTCTTTTTTTTAATTCCATTCTTAGAAGAAACTGGACAATTGTTTATATATGGTAAGAAATTGCTGCCGCATCCTACTCTTTTTCACATACATGAAGAACACCTCTGTTCGTTTGTTGTATTTTTATACTAACCATGGGCTTGTTTTCCCTTTAGGGTTGAACTTAATGTTTTAGTCACCAAATCTGGAAATGGGAAATCGTTAATTCAGATTATCCTGATCTGGACAATGGAACACAATCATAAAATTATTGTATTGTCATCGGTCCTTGACAAGTGTGCAAAATTTTGAATTAAAGTGACCTTTTGAAGTGGGTAAAAATCGAGCTCAAAGATTTCGTTACGTGCATGTGAAGTTAATAAAAGCGTGTTAAAAAACAGTTCTTTTTTTATTGTGAGAGTGTATTTACAAATATTTCAACGAGTGACATTCAAATCAACCGTAAAAAACGTAAACACGTTTTTTGACGCTACATCGCTTGTACGCTATCAAACAGGCGCAAATTGGGGGGCTCTTGTATTCTTTGCTGAATGCATCAGCTGAGGGAGTTCCCAATGGATGGAAATGAAGAACCGGAGGGTCATTCCATGTTCCCTCTGAGTATTTTATTATTCCAGACAAAAGCCGAAGGGCCATTTTTGGTGATGACCACCCCTCCACCCTCCGATCGAGTGCTAGAGAGACGATTGGTTACACAGCCCTATAAGTAGAGCAAAAAATAAAAATGAAATCTATTCGTCAGGAAGGACATCGGCGGCAGACACGTTAGAGGCGGTTTCTTTTCCCATCCCTCGTGATGAGGAAGAAGTTGGGAGAGATGAAAGTTTGTTGCAATTTTTTTTGAGTGTGTCTCCCCCCCCCCTCCTAAATCCTCTAGGATTCTGCAAGCAATGTGAGAGAGGATGGAAAAATAAGCATGCAATTGTGTTTTATACACTGGTCATTAAAATAAATGGATAATTAGAAAAAAATATGCCCAATGAGTTAATGTTGTAACCTCGATGAATAAACTTTTCGCGACGACGTACAACGAAAAACATTGTCACACATACATCCTTCCCAAATGTCACTAACAGCCGAGTGAATCACACCTTAAGACTTGATTTCCATATAACAGGGAGAGATTGCCAAGATTTATATTATTTCGAAGTTTCTCGGAAAACACAGTTTTATACTACACGGTACATATTGCCCTGATTTATGTTGTTACTAATGCTGCCCGTCTGACGTAGTCAGATCGAGGCCCACGAAATTTATCATGGCATCGGGCTAGATTGTACACCTGTCGTTAGTCGCTGCTTTGAGCACCATGCAGGTGACCTTACGATTTGGCACGGTTTCACCCCAATTTTGAGGGAGAACACCCTGAGAGGGTCAGGGGGCTCTTACCTCTCTTCCTCTTCCACCAACCTCACTAGAGGACTTGCGGCTCGACGGCTATTTAGAATACCCCCATACCGAAAAGGCACTAGACATTTACAAACATCCATGCCTTCTCCGGGATTCGAACCCAGGCCCTACGGCACAGCAGTCAGCGTCGCTAATCACTATACCGGTTGGGTGACCCTATTATGCACATACATATAATTAATTTAATAAATAAATAAAATAACAATTCAAATATATAGAAAAAATGTCTCGTATAACTCTGTTTGATAGAGCACGGTACGAATTAACCCTGTGCTGTAGTAGCCTAGTGGTCAAGGCAACGGACTCGTGGCCGGCGTGTCATGAGTTCAAGCCCAGTACCGGTGTGGAGGGGGGAGATGCACGTTAAATCGGTCGAGATTCAAAAGTCCTCCCATTGGTGTGGTGTGGTAGTTAGGAGAGAAATGTGCCAGTTCAGGTGCCGTCCACGTTACTAGACCACTGTTTCGAAATGACGAGGTCCGTCGCCACTAGCCCTCGTGCAGCTTCGTAGTGTGACGCTTCATGACATTCACTCACTCAATAAAATTGTCAGTTTTGAGAGTTAGAGAATATTAACGTCGCACTGATTAGCAACACGAGGGCTTTTGGCGACGGTCCGCGTAATTTTGAACCATGGTCAAGTGACGCGGACGACACCTGAGCTGGCACCCCCCTCTCCTAACTACCACACCACACCCATGGGAGGACGTTTGAGCTCTCGACAGATTTAACGTGCATCGCTCCCTTACACGGCGTATCTTTAGTGGTACTAGAATCGAACTCATGACACGTTAGCCATGATCCGATGCCTAGGCCACCGCGGCCACTTGTCAGTTTTGAAGAAAGACGTATCCACCATCGTTCTTGAAAAAAATTAAGTAATCTGAGGAGGAAAAAGTAATTACTCCTAATGATCATAAATTAATTAAATTGTAGAATGAATAAGTAAAAGTTTTTACTTATTCCACTGAAATCCGAGCCTACTCAGTAATCACTGCGACAAAATGAAATTTAAAAAAAAGAGAGAGAACACGTATTGATTAAAATTAATGGTTTTATTCATAAAAATGTTTTTCAAAAGGAAAAAAAATTATAAATACTTTTATTTACGCTAATTATTTTCAAGAGTCCATTAAAAAACGTTTATGTAAGTTGAAAAAGATTAACTTTTACGGCAAGCGCTAAAAATATAGATTCAACTCTTTTATTGCTTCGGAAATTTGTTCTTTTTTGGGATCGATCTACCAGAAAATCCTTTTTATATATTTAAAAGAGAAGAAAGTATTTAAAAACAAATGAATCTTCTTTTTTTGTTGAAATAAATTTATGAAACTAAGTGCTTTTATTTCGCTGACAAAAACTTGTTTGCGATATTTTGAAAACGAACACATATAAAAAAGTACGGACAGACAAACAGAATTTCCCGTTAATATAGCGATGCAGTGAATCAGTTTTATGACATTTACATTAAGTAATTTTAGGTTTTAGTTTTAAATGAAACTTCTTTTACAATAAAAATTAACTTGAATTTGAGTCAAACTATTCTGTTCGATTTTTGCCATTTTTCGGGTGACTTCATAATTCAACGCTCAAGATTTTCTCATCTTTATCGGCAAAAAAAAAAAAAAAAAAAAAAACTTTACCAATTGCGATATCCGGGCTGATCCTGGCAAGTGTGCACCGCATACAGGCGGCCAAAACAAGGGGCAGCCGCATATAGTTCTATCGATAAGGTAAAGTTTCTTACATTCTTTCAAAATAAAACTTACATTAAGTCGAATAAATACACTGAATTTTAAATGGAATAAATTATAGTTTAAAAAAAACTAAAAAACACGCTTTTATACTGAATCGAAATAAAAAGTAAAAAAAAAAAAAAATTCTTAATTTAAGGATAAAATGATGAACGAGAAAATGAATGTCATTGCGGTAAAAGCGTGGGGTGCTTTATGCTACATTTTACACTAACTCAGGATTTCGGAATAGAAGTTAGAAATTGATATATTTATAGAACACCCCACGCTTTTACCCTAATGACATTCATTTTCTGGTTAATCATTTATTCTTATATTAAGAATTATTTTTTAACTTTTTAGCTCGATTCAGTATAAAAGCGTGTTTTTTAGTTTTTTTAAAACTATAATTTATTTTTCATTTTTTTATCCGATCTACAATAAAAGCGTATTTTTTTATTTTTAGTTTTTCAAATTATCATTCATTCATTGATGAATTAATCTTTTTTGTTTGTTGTATTTTTATGGACCATGATCGTTTTCACTCTAAGGTTGTAACCTAATCTTTTAGTCACCAAATCTGGAAATGAGATCTGGAAATATCACCAAATCTGGAAATGGGAAATCGTTAATCCTGATTATCCTGATCAGGGCAATGGAACAAAATTATTAAATTATTGTATTGCCATTGGTCATTGACATGTGTGCTTTTTCTTAATCTTTATATCAATATTTTCACGTTCCATTATTATTTCCGCGAGAAATTGACAATTAAACTGTTTTCTACGACAGTGTATTAGTGTAGGTTTTTGTAAAGGCTCAGGTTTTATATAGATCAGGTTTTTTAAAAATAATTTATTCAGGTTCAAAAACATTGTACTATCTATTGTAATAAACATAATATAAAAATATACTTCCATTTAAAAGGTTTTCTTCGACTAATTCATCAAGTTTTGTTTTTACTTTCAGAGTTCAAGGTCGGCTGAAATGGAGAATCAGCTGTTTTGGTAAAATGAATTTTGAAAAACAAAATGTGTCTGCGTTCAGCAGTTAGAGCATAAATTATTTTTTTTTCACATGCATAAGTTTTTTTTTCTTTCTATTTTCAGAAGAACAGACAATTGTTTATATTATGGTGAGAATTGGTGACACACCCACTCTCCCCTTTCTCACATAAAAAACATTTTTTTTGTTTGTTTTAAATCTATTTACCACAAGCGTGTTTTCAATTTTCGGGTTATACCTTAGTATTTTAATCGCCAAATCTGGAATTAGTTGCCAAACTTGGAAATGGTATATGGAATTAGTTACCAAATCTCGAAATGGTATATGGAATTTGTCGCCAAATCTAGAAATCCTTGTTCCCAAGGATTATAATCAGAACAATGGAACAAAATTTTGAAATTATTGTATTGTCATCGGTCCTTGACAAGTGTGGAAAATTTCGAATTAATCTGATCTTTTAAAGTGGGTAAAAATCGAGTTCCAAGATTCCGTTACATGCAAGTGAAACTGATAAAAGCGTGTTAATTATTTAAATATCAACATAAGTCCCAATTTCCCGATAGTATAGAATAATTTAGGAAAAATAGAATGCTAGTGCATACAGTGTGTTGGTCTATTGTCCATTCATTTGTACTCTACACACATTCTTCATTTGATAGAAAAATTTGTGGCAGAGTCGGCAATACCGCAATAGAAAAGGTTTTTTTTCTCTTATCAACGGCACTGACGGCGCACTATGGGTCAAGGTTTAACAAAGGTTTCAAAAAAGATTTTCGCAAAAGATGGTTAATATTGCCTAAGGCATAGAAGGGTTTTAATTCAATAAGCATTTGAGGAAATTAAACGTTTCAATTTAATAATAAACTTACAATTTACGAAAACAAAATAGAGCACAGATGTGAGATTTTTGTGTCTGTTTTCATTTTTATTAATGTTTTACTTTTTAATCTAAAGTAGCTGGATGAGTTTATAATGTTAATGTTAAGTATTAGTAGGGTCACTTTTCCCCTTAGATACACTGGGCACGTGCCTATAGGGTGCAAAGGATTTGGGGGCGAAAAAGAGAAAAAAATAAAATTACGGCGAACGTAACACCACCTAGCGAATCGTGAGAGAAGCATTCCTACCCTTAAGAGAGTAAACTCCGAAATGAGATCTGCTATGAAAAATAAAAAGCTTAACAGTTTTATGTTACAATGCACTCAAAATGATATTATCATGGAAATTTATTACAATGATGTTATTAATGATTTTGCAATGATCCAAGCTCAAGGAAAACTTTTGTTGTACTAGTACAATGGCAGTGACTCAACAAAAAATAAGGATGTCTAAAAGTAAAAGATAGTACAGCGACGAAAAGTGGCCGCGGTAGCCAAGTGGCCTAGGCATCGGATCATGGCTAGCGTGTCATGGGTTCGATCCCAGTACCACTAAAGACCCGCCGTGTAGGGAAGCGATGCACGTTAAATCTGTTGAGAGCTCAAACGTCCTCTCGTCGATGTGGTGTGGTAGTTAGGAGAAGGGGTGCCGGCTCAGGTGTCGTCCGTGCCCCTTGACCATGGTTCAAAATGCGCTGACCGTCCCCAAAAGCCCTCGTGAAGCTAAACAGGGCGACGTTAATATTCACTCACTCACTCACAGCGATGGGAAAAATGATAATTAACAAGTTGACAAAACAATTCATACAATAATGCATACTCTATGCTGTAGTTGTAAACGATTTCATTAATTTAATGATTTACAAAAAAGTGTGGAAGGTGTCCATGATGTCGTAAGGTACGAAATGAACAAGAGTGGGCCACTTTTCCTTAGGGTTGCCAGTCCAGGACACGGTGGGTCCATAGGGGGTGGAAAGACTCTCCAAAGAGCAAAAACAAAGAAATTGAAAAGAATAAGAGAGCTAAAGAAAAATCCCTACCAAACCAAAACTGGAAAATTTTGAATTAAAGGAGGGAGTTCTCTCGAAATAGCAGGGGGGGGGGCGTAAGAGTTTGAAGTGCTTACGGAGCCAGGGAGGTTAAAAACGACCCTGAGTATTAGTCAAACTAGGAAAAATTCTCTGGAGGGGAGACACACTAAGTGTTTGCACGTGGGCGGCCCACACCCTAGGATCCGTCTTGGTCATTATTACTGTTTGAAAAATTTGTTTGCTTCCAAATAAATGATAATTCAAAGGAACAAGGTCGGGAATGAAAATTTGATCATCTAGGCTTCTCTAGATCTCAAACTTTCGAACGCCCCCCCCCCTTTTATGTATCAGCCTGCCATTGCGCTCCAAGGATTTTGAATACCTCTCCCTGGCTCCTAACACATGGCTGAATGATTCAAAGGTTTCTCAAAAATTTTTTTGACTGCCTCTGCTACTTAAAAAGATTTTTTAACACTCCCCCCTTTAGAAAACAGTGAACATCTAATTATGTGAAAATGTTACAAAATAGTAACTTCAAACAAACAAATTATGTACTTAACTCAGTGTTTCTCAAACTGTGTGGCACGATCCTCTGGGGAGGGGGAGCGTGATACATCAATGAGGGGGCGATAGCATATTGCAAAGTCGAAAACAAAAGATTTTTAAGAAATTATTAATTTACTGAAAGTAAACAAACAAAACACATTCTGGCATAATAAAAAAATAAAATACACATTTTTACACTGATATAATACATTTATAAATGTATCAGTACTACACAAAGTATTTTATAGTTAATTTAACAATACTACAGAAAAAACAACATCAATAATTAATAATTACCCCATGAATTTGTCATATAAAATTATATACAAAAATTTACACAAATCTTGTTAATTTGTACGGTTTATAGTTATTCCCTTAACTGCTGAATTAAAGTCACGCGATTCGCTCGCCAACGCCCCCATTTTCCACGTAGGCATGTGTATGTGATGTATTGGAGGGAGGGGAGAGAAAAGGAATAAATAAGCAAATCCTCTGAAATAAGTAAATCCTTCGCAAACACTGTACAGGTCCTTTTATTGCATTCCAAAATCTTCGGAATAATTTTATCAAAAGTAGTGCACAGAAAATATCATAATTCGGAAAGACGTATATATACGTCCGAGGCAATTAACGCTTTGGCTGAGCGAGACGTTTATATACGCCGAAGGTACTTAAGAACTAAGTTTTGAAAACCTTCTTCAAAGAAGTCTGCCGCCAGGTCGGACAGCTAAGAGTTCATGGCCGCTTTCACTTCTTCGTTGTCACCGAAGCGCTTCCCACCAAGACTGTGTTTGAGGTACAGGAAAAGATAGAAATCGCTGGGAGCAAGGTCGGGGCTGTATAGTGTATGGTAAACCTCCCAGCCAAAAGATTCGATAAAGTCCCGAGTCGTTCGAGAAATGTGAGGCTCTCATCTTTAAACTTCCTGACCCCTTTTCGAAATTTGATGTCACTCATTGCTTCAGTGCCATAAACTTCTGTTAACTGGCGATGAATGTCTGCAGCCCACCTGTTACTCATAGTCAAAAAATGGGTAACAGACCCATCTCCCACTTGGCGTACGATTCAATCAACGAACCTTACTTAAAAAATAGCCCTTGTATCTTTAGCAATGTATGCAAAATCTCATTTATCGCCCTCGTCTCATGTGTCGAGGTTTAAAATGAAGGGGTCCATCACAAAAGCCTTCGTGTAAAACAGTGTGAGGGAGTGTTATGTTGAAGCAGCACGAAGGCTCTGTGCGAAGGACCTCGTCATTTTGAATCTAGGTCAAGAAACGTGGAAGATACCAGCGCTGGCGCCATTCTCTCCTAACTGCCATACCACATCAACAGGACACTGATCCTAGACTGATTTGACGTGCATCAGCCCCTCCAGCATCAGAACCCGCAATTCCAGAGAATGCCTCCATGATTTCTTATCACAAACCTCTAGGCTACCGCGGCCATCGTGTAAAATCGAAGTTAGATGTTAATAATAAATAAGTTAATTGTTTTCCCCCTAATGGGCTGGATATTGGCAACTAAGCTTTCGCAGACACGGAAAGTCCCCAGATATGAGAGTCATTTCATGGTGGCACCATGTAGGGGCTCTCGCAACCAAATTTTCACGCTTGAATTAATTTTAATTCAAGCTCTCGTTGAATGCTAACTATTATCATGATTCAATTTTGAAGAGAGTACCAGAGCCAAATTGATACTCAAGAAAACTTTTACATGCCACATAATGATATAACATGGGTGTCTACGATTTTCACCGAATTTAGAAAATCTGTCGATTCCAGCGGGGATCGAACCCGCAACCTTACGCTATACTCAGTTAATGGGCCTTCTGTGCCTGGACGTACTTTTTTTTCCTAATGGGGCTGCACATTTGTATTTCAACCTTTTCAGACCTAGTACATTCCCCAGGAGCTGGTATTAAATTTTACCGCGGTACCGTATAGGCGATACCAATTACCACAAGTAGTTTTTACACCCATTTTCTTCCCCAGGGGAAGGGACCTGAGCTCTTGACGATGCGAAACCAGTACTAGGATTTAATTTTGCCGAGAACAACCAAGCCAAACAGACACTCTAGGGACCTTTTACATGCCGTATAATCATACGACATAGCCGCTGTCGAGTTTCTGCATCACGAAAATCCACCCATTTGAGCCGGGGTCGAACTCGCAACCATGAGTGCAGAAGGCCAGCGATAAACCAACCACGCCACCCAGCCGGCACCTGGACATAATTCTTTGGACTAAGGATATAGATTTTTTTTTATAATTGTTGGAATATTTGATATAAAAAACGATAATATCGAATTAAATACCCCACAAAGAATCAAAACACATTCTATTAAATAAATAATTATCTTTGAGTAAAATAAAATAATTATAGTCTTTCGATTGTAAAAAATATATAATTTTTTCTTTTTTAAAAAAAATATTCTTTTTACCATTAAAAAAATTTACGTTATTTCATTTTTTTATGTGTAATTTAAATTTTGAATCGCATTCTTAAGATTTCAGTTGCCATCGTTTGCCAGAACGATTTTTAAAAAAAATCATCTGCGATATTTATCAGAATTTGCGCAATCGTCCGTTCGAATTATGCAGCAGTCAGTTACACTCTATTTTACATTTTTTTTAAAAAAAAAATACAACGACACTACATCCGGGTTAAAATATCCCATATCCAGTAAATGCATTTGTGGAATGACACCACAGATTTAACTTCTCTATGAAGTGTTTTCGGTGAAAAAACGAGAAAAGTGTTCTTTTGTGGGAAGAAAGAGCCGTAAATCAAGCAAATCTTTCAGAAAAAGAAGAAAAAAAGAATATTACCAAAACTCTCTCTCTCTCTTTTTGTTACATCAGAAGACTTCCGCACTGCATATCTCGCCAGGATTGGCGACGAATAACAAAGTAGGGGTATTTTTCTTCGAACACGGTTGCTATTCGTATTACATAAATGAAAAATTAATGTATATTCCGTTTAAAATGAAATGTGTGTGTGCGGCGACAGGTATTTTAATGTTGAGATGGCTTAAAAGCGCGATTCATTCTAAATATAGAAAAGAAGGGGGGAGGGGAACGATTTTATCGTGCTTAGTTTTTTTACGTAATTTTTGAAAACAGAAGAATATTTTCTATATGTTTCAGCCAAACTTTTCATGGCGAACTTATCCCTTAAATTTTCAACATTTCAGTCATGTAAATATATTTAATCCTGAAAATCTTAATGTCTTGCTCTGAAGCGGTAAAAATCGTGCAAATATATCCAATTAACCTTTAGAATATGGCGAACTTCCTGAGGAAAAACTGCTTTTCTGGATAGGATTTGATTCGATCCCATTTTAATTTAAGTCACTCTCTGGAGCAACACGAAAGCTATTTGTGATGAACCTTGTAATTCTGAACCACGGTCAAATACAGTAGAACGTCGCTTATCCGAACGTTTTTTATCCTTAGCGTCAAATATCCGGACCAAAGTCCGGATACGTTTTCGAACAGTGAAATGCTTAACAGTTGTTTCGCGTGAGGCCAAAATTGACGGGAAAACACAAGGTAAGAGATATTTGGGGTATTTCAGTTGTGTGATTTGGTAAACATCTGCGCGGAATATTAGGTGTGTTTGTTTCCAAGTGAAGAGGTGTATACGTGCTTTTTTGTTGAGTTGTGAACTGCTATGGCTTCGAATTCAAAAAGGAAACGCAACGCCTTGAACATAGAAACGAAACTGAATTGGCAACCATGTGTTTCGTTTCATATAATGTCACCAATACGATTGCAATAATACGTAAGTACCGAAAAATCTTACTTTAAATCAGGGCTTCGATCCGGAACTGGTGGCCGCGGTAGCCAAGTGGTCTAGGCATCGGATCGGGGCTAGCGTATCATGAGTTCCATCCCAGTACCACTGAAGACTCGCCGTGTAGGGGAGCGATTCACGTTAAATTTATCGAGAGCTCAAACGTCCTCCCGTTGGTGTAGTGTGGTAGTTAGGAGAGGGGGTGCCAGCTCAGGGGTCGTCCGCGTCACTTGACTATGGTTCAAAATTACGCGGACAGTCCCCAAAAGCCCTCGAGTAGCTGGACAGTGGGACGTTAATATTCACTCTCTCACTCACTCAAACCGGAATTGAACCTAAAAACCGTTCGGAAAAAACCGTTTTTTTGGTCGAAACGAAAACCGAAACTTAACCGGGGGGAAAAAATCGGTTAATTTGGAATCATTATACTTTCAGTCATTTTGTTACGGTAACCAACTCATCAATATTTCTAATTTAACGTCAACCATGTAATTATATCATCATTACATGTCAACCGAATTCGTGAAATCGTGAAACACTCGTACGTTTAAACACGAAAACGCATAAGATTTAATGTCGGTTAACATGAAATAATACAACCGTCCGGACCAACTACTATGCATTTTCATGCATATTTTTCTCTTGACACGAAACGAAAATCACTTAACACGAAAAGACATCCTTTCTGGGAATGAACAAAATACGCAAAATACCTGGATTGGACTGCCCTACTTTATCATCGGAATAACTCGTTGCAGTAGCCGTGATAACGTGTGTTCAGCACCAATGATAAGCAGACGAAGACGTTTTGGAGTTTGTTCAAAGCCCAAAAAATATCATTGATACATATTATGACGACGAAAATAAAATGAATAATGCAGCTTCTCTGTTCCTATGTCATTCGAAATGAGGAACGCCGTGAAAAGTATGCTCAGTTATTTAGACACACATATACCAAAGGTGAAATGAATACTAAAAGGGCCGACATCGAACAATTTGTTGGTGCTAAAAAAGACATTGCAAAGGAAAATATCAGATTGATTTTCAAAAAAACTCGATAAATCTTTAAGAAACTTAAAAATTTTCTTTTAAATTTCTTTTAAGCTCGGGAATGTTTTTGTTTCTATGATTTTTATTACATACATGCACATATACACATCTATGTAGATAAAATAAACTGTAAAAAACTTAATTTTGTTGAATATATGTTTTTCAATATCCTTTAACACGAAAAAAATATTTCAGTCCCCTCAGTTTCGTGTTAAGCGATTTTCACTGTAGATTGTTAGAGATATAATATATTGAGCAGATATATATTGGACCCAAACTGTATAAATCGATATAGGGGAGACCGGGGCAAGATGACTAATGTCTTAATTTTTCCGTATTCCACTAGGTAGCAGCATCAATGAACACTACTGGCTCTCTTTTTGGCCTTTCGTTAAACTTTAGTATAGACACGCAGAAATCACCCTTTTTGTGTTAGTTGTGAAGTTTGATTGTTTTTTGATGCCACGATATAACTTTTATGCATGTGTAAATAAGCTCTGCTACAGATACAGGTAAGATATAACGTTTCTCTTTAATATTTATGAGTAACCTGGTTTAAATACTACCTATTACCATGAATAAATGTCAATTAATTGCCTTCCTTCATGTTAATGAGAGCTAATATTTTTAAACAGACAGTCTGGGGCAAGATGACGATCCGAAACACGGGGCAAGATGACGAGCTCGTCATCTTGCCCCGTGTTTCGGAATTTATTAAACTTACTATTGTTGTTAATTCTATTAAATCCTGTGAACACTTGTTTATCTGTGTGTATGTCCGAGTGACCTTGCGCTTCCATCTCTTTTGGGGCTAAGAGGTGCATCGGATCGGGAAAGGTTTCATTCGAAAGAGGGTGACCAGAGGAAGACATTTTTGCCATCCGCTAAGCCCCCTCACCCCCTAAAAAGGAAAGAATGTAACAATAATTTGTTGCTTTAGAGCTACTGGCTATTATCTGCCACCTTTTCTGATTTTTTGCGAGAAAACGAATGCTTCCTGAACTTGTAGAAAGAGCCCCACCAGGAACTGTAGGCAACTGTAGTGATAAGAGCTGGAACAATGAGGGCACCTTTTTCTCTTCTTTGAAGCACGTTTATCTTCAGGTGAAACCAAACGAAGAATCCCCTACTCTGTTGATTTTTGACAATCACAAAACTCGTATAACTTTGCAGGCTATCTTATATTTGCTGAGCGAGAAACATCATCATGATTGGGTTGCCGTAGCACACATCCACATCGTTTCCAGCCCCTTGTTGTTTCATTTTTCGACCAGTTAAAAACGCACTATAGCCAAGCATGTGACAACTTTATGGTCACTCATCCAGAACAAACTATCACAGACAAAAATATTGGGGAGGTTTTGAGCATCACTTACTTCAAATCAGCTACAGTTGGAAATGCCGTTGAAAGGGTTTAAAGAATATGGGATCGAGCCTCATAATCCTCTTTTGTTTAGCGAACATGACTATGCTGCGGTAAAAACTACTAACCATGCTGCTGTTGGCGATGAAACTGTGAATAATAGTGCTAATCCTCAGACCCCGGTAATAGAAAACCAACATATAAACCTTCCAGAAAAACCAGAACTTATGGCAAATGCTGATTCCGATGCACCAAAGAAGCCTGTTAGTGCTTTTTATTTCAAACCATTGCCTAAAACAACATAATATGAGAAAAAAAAAGCAAAAAATTGATCTCTAGCATTCTTACAAGCACACCCACCAAAGAAATGTTAGAACAAAGGAAAAAGCAGAAAGAAGACCAGGAAGTTTTTTTTTAAAAAAAAACAGAGAAAAAAAAGCTCGTGAAGCTAAAAAAGGAGTAAAAAAACTCAAACTGTTCCTATAGGCCTAAATCTATAAAATCCAGGCCAAACATTCCAGTTATATCAACTTCAAAGAACGGTGTTATAAGATGTCCTGCTTGTGAAGAGGAACCCTCAACAGAAGAATGGATCCAGTGCTGTAAATGCCAAGAGTGTTGGCATGAGGAATGTTCCAATTATAAAAATGGCACTTTTATTTGTGACTATTGTTAGGTACACAACTAAACACTTCAACATTACGTTACAATGCATTACGCTTAGTTTGATACTTTGTAAGATATAAAAACACAGTTATCATTTGTTAAACCATGTAACACATTCAAAAGATAAAATATGCTCAACCTTTTTCAGTGTCGTCCTCTTGCCCCAAGGCAAAAGTCATCTTGCCCCAGTATTGGGACAAGATGATGATTTGTTAAGGTTATGAAAGAATAAAATTGTCCTTTACTTCTTTTATTAGAAAAATTAAATTGTAATACATTTTTATACTACAAAGGACTACTCTAACAGTTCATGTAAAATTGATTTTACTACCCTTAAAAATAAATTAATAAACAACAAAAATCTGTTAAGGTCGTCATCTTGTCCCGGTCTCCCCTATATTCATCAAAATTGGTGTTTTGAAGTGGTGTATTGATACCTTATTCAAATTTCTCTAGGGGAGGTTAAGATTTGCTGTTCAACATTTCTCATATATCATTTTTTCTCTCGATAAAAAAACCGCGGTAACCAGTGGTTCTAGGCACGAACTCATGACCGGAGTGTCACCGGCTCGAGTTCTGGTGCCATGGAAGTCCCACCGCGTAGAGGAACCGATGCAAGTTAAATCTGTCGAAGCTGCCTTTGATGATGTGTGGTAGGTAGTAGAGAGTTGTATCAACTCTGGTGTTACCTTTGCCACTTGACCGAGGCTCAGAATTACGAGGTGCGTCGGCAATAGCGACGTTAATATATCTCTTTCGATAAAGGATTTCTGACGAGAGCAAAATTAGCGTGCAGAAAGGTTTACAACCACGCATGCGCATTGCACGTAAATCTGCGGTGAAGTATTCGTCCAATTTAACCTAATAGAATCTTGAAGTATTGCGATCTTTGACAGTAGGGCATTGACTAATTCTATTAATCTGAGTCTAAATCCGCAAGTTAAAATCAATTATACTAAAAGAGTTTGATTTACCCGAAGCACCCACAACCAATTATCTCTATTGTCCACTCTCAGTCAATTAGCAATCACTCCGGCCCATTGAGTGAATGACCTGAACGGAACGAGTTAACCCAATGGTGAATCGATTCCAAGTGATGGAACGGATTGCCTTCTGAAGTGGACCGTTCACTGATCGCCCGACCGAACAAAGGTCAAAAGCTTTGCTTTTTCGTTCCATTGTTTCGTCGCTCGTCGTGTTCAGTGGCGCAGAGGATTATGGAAGGGGCCCACTGACCCGCAAAGGTCCATTTCCCAGGTCGTTTGGTCAGACGATCGATCTGGGAATGAAAAAAGGATACTAGATACAGTTGAGCTATGAAAAAACCGAAGAACGTTACAAGCAACATTTTTTTTTTTTTTTATATAGAGGAGGAAAAACCCCATTTCCTTCTTTTCCCTCCAACTTTTGTCTGTGAAACCGGTAATATTTGTTAATTATTCTACACACATGTTATGCATATTTGTAAACTGATATGTTTTAACTCTAATACAATGAATACAATAGCTATTGAACGAAAAATGATACTGCATTCAGAAATGCTATATTATAAATTTTTAAAAATATATTTAATACATTTCCGGTTAATAAAGAAATGATAATATGAGGTATGTTTTTATACATAAGTACCATTTTGTAATAAAAAAGACAATATATTTCCCAGTTTCATTTTTACATAAAAGCCTGGACCTTATAATACCAGCTGTACTTTAATACTTTCCTCGCGACAACGCCGCGTTAAGAATCTGCACAGCTCTCCGCACAGTGCTAAAATTGAAATAAAACACAAATTCTTTTAAAACTTGTTTGTTTTATTGAGAAATAATCAATAATAATAATCAATTCCAATCAAAAACAATTCTCATCTTTGAGAGACTTGTCCCTTTAGTATGTTTAGTCAAAATAATTTTTTTCAGCCCGGATTCTGTAGAGTCCGTCCACTACTCAATCTGTTTTATAATTTTATATTTATGTGCCATTTGATGCAATGCGTGTTTATTTCGAACATCAGTTAAACTTATCATAGGTGCACTTTGATTTCCTTATGGACTTCTCATTTTTGAAGCTACACGAGTGCTGCTGGCGCTACAGATCGCAACGCAGAAACTCGGTCGAGTGACCAGGGACGTCTTAAGGCATGGGCCAACTGGGCCCGGGCCTCGGCCACAAAGGAGGTCTCGTCTTGTTCTCGACTCAGCCTTGATAAGATCCCGATTCGAATACTTTCAAAGGTCAAATGTTATTTCCAGTTGTATTTTCCGAAAAACTGGGAATTTTGGACGATATGTCAATCGGCTACATGTGTATAGCCAGCTTCATCCATGTATAAACCAAGGCCTATCACTATACACCATCATTACTCATTCATTCAAAAGACTGAAGTCGGTTCAGCCGGTTTGTGCGATTGCAAGTCATGCACATTTACTTTCTTAAGATTATTGTTTACACAAGTTTTTGACAACGGCATATCTAATTTTAAGGATCATAGGTGGGGCCTACATTTCTGTAGGGGCCCAGGGCCTCAAGACATCTTAAAACCTCCCAAAGTGTAACTACGACAATATTTGAGCTAGCATTGCAAATTTCTATTCACTCCAAGTCTCTGAGCCTCAATAGATTTAACGTGCAACAGCTCTTCTGTACGACGGATTTTCAGCTATCACCAGGGCTCGATCCCTCGTCTGGGCAATGCCAGTGACGAATTTGCTATCGTAACCATTCGGGTACCACGGCTACATGTCCAATATATTTGAATGTAACGTTTCCTCCTCGAAGCTGTAGGAAGAATGGCTTCTTTATGCAGATAGAATTACAACTTCCACCATATCAATACGTATTCTACTAAATATAGCAGAATCTTTTAATCTGACACTTGGTGACATCCAATAGCCATAAGCAAAATATCTGCATTGCACGTAGAAGCCGACCCTCAAGTCGAATTCGAAGGAAGTAAAAAGAAACCATCCCTCTTCGGGAGGGTGAAACAAGAGAGACGTATGCTCACTAACTTTCCTCCAGTCCAATGACCCGTAGTCCATAGCATTATCTCAATAATAGCTATAATTACTTTTAAACAGGGTTTTGCGAAATTCGACCGACAAATCCAGAGGTGTGAAGACATCATGGAGACACCAAATCACCATAGAGTGCGGAAAGCAAGCAAGAGGTCCACTACGTCCAATCCACGTGCCGGGAAAAATAGCATGAGCATGGTTACGTACTGCATTCGAAAAATATACCGGTGCACCAACGTGCAAGACAATCCACCAATGACAACTTGCACACCGCTTTTATTCACCCCCAGACAAGTGGGAAATTTGCATAAGCACCCATGCAGATTTGTTCAACCCTACCAGGGCGCACCAAATTCCCACATTCATTTGCCCATTCCCGTCGTCTAGTTCATCGTCTTCCCGACGGCTACTATTACCGAGATTCACCGACTAAACGTGGTTTGTGATCCCATGTTTTATGTGTTGATTTGTCTTACCCATCCTACCAACTATCTCCCCTCTGAATTTGTCAGTCGAATTCAGCAACATACTGTATGTATGTGTAAGTGTTGTAAGTAAAAACAGTAGACGTAAAATAAATTATTTAATTAAATTCTCTTAGTTTCACTCTAATCGTTATTTTTCTCAATACGTTACAGGAGTTTTAATCCAATTAAGTCTTAAAAAGGGAAACATTTGTATAAAGACAATTTTTAGTATAAGGACAAATCTTAATAGAGCTGTTTAAACGTCAGGCAACATCAAAACATTTTCATGAAACTTTTCAGATTGAAATGGAGTGTAACATAGAGTCAAGATGAAGCAGAAGAGTTCTTTACGAAGACATCAAGTACCGTAATAAAGGATACATTTCTTTATTTTGGATTTCCGCCCACACAAGGAATAAAAGGGAATTTTTTTTTTTGGCTCAGCTGACCGTGAAAGAAGACACAGATATGAACTTGAACAAAGCACGATGAAATAAAAGAAATAATCCCAGAAGCGAAATTGAAAAAAAAAAAGAAAAGACGTAGAACAATAGGCCGAAAACTCTCCATAAAAGAAGAGATCGTCAAATCGGATCTAAATAGATTTAAAAGAAAAGAGATTCCGCGTTAAGCCATGTTTCCATACTCTATAAAACATCTTGAAGCTTTCAGGGGGAGATATTTCTTAAAAATAAATGTTTTTACGACAGTTTCAGTTTATATTTTACAACCGTGAAATGTTAATTTGGTGCTGATAAACAATGTAGTTAGTTCAATTCATGTGACGCCATAGTCACATGATAATGATAACCACGTGCCTTTAGGCAATAAGTTCAAAAACTTGTGTGACGTCATAGTCACACGATAAAAACAATCATGTATTTCCATCTAATCAGTTATTGTCACTCTGTTATTGTCAACTTTTGATCTGTTCGAAAACTTTCTCTTAAAAAATACAACTTAATCAACAACAATAATACACATAATTAGACAAAATCCAATTTATTTAAAAATACATGCATAAAATAAGTTTTTTTTTTTTTAAATTTTGAAATCTTTTGAGAAATTAATTTTTTTTATAACATTTGAATATTTTTAGCCAATTATAAAACTTGAAATTTTACTCAAGTCTTACAAATAAAAGAACAATTACAACTAGTTTGAAGTCTGTTTTCAATTCAATGGAGAACACGTATTTGTCTTTATTATGTTTCCGTCATGAATTCAGCCCATTAAAATAAATGGCTTTAATAGAAATAGGATCTATAAAGCATATCCTCTATCGATTTCTAGAATACATGGAATTGCTTGATTAATTTCTCCCAAATAAGGCTCATGGTCACGAACTCGTGGTTGGCGCGTCATGAGTTCTCGAGCCTCGTGCCTCTGAAATCCCGCCGCATAGAGGAAGCGGAGTTCAATATATCAATGCTTAAACGTCTTCCCATTGGTGTGGTGTGAAAGTTTACAGAAGGAGCTGCCAGAGCTCAGGTGTCTTCCTCATCAATTGACCCTCGTTCAAAATAAAAAGGTCCGTCGCCCATAGCCGTGGAGTAACTGAATAGTGCGACGTTAATTTTACTCTCACTCACTCACCCCAAATAAGGTCATGTTCGAAAGCTGACCACCTTTTAGTAACCTTAAAAACCTAAACATTCCTATATTCATCAAACATAGTACAGTTTAACTTTCATTCACACATATGTTAGTTGGGGCCACAGAAGTGCGGTTTTAGTGAATCGCAATCCAGTAGGGAAGCACGTTTCCCACCACCCACTTGGAAGGCATAAGATCTAAGTTTTGCATTTCTTATATTGCAGCATATTTATAAAATATCATTTGAAAATGCTTAGTTCAACAAAAAGGTTTATATAAATCCGATATATTTTGTATTTAAAAGATTAAGAACTTAAACACACACACATTAATTTCCATAAATCTTCAGAAAACAGAAATCAACACACTGCAAGCAGTATAAATACATCTTGTCCTTTTATATGTATTAGTAGAGCACAAACGGCCACGTCTATATGTTCTTTGTAAAGTTTTGGTATATGGTCAACGATTTTAATCCAGTGTATGTTGTCCGGAACAGTTTTCTTCCTGCTCAAGAAACTGGCACAGGTTTACCACTTGAAAAATCTAGAAATCGGTTGTAGTGCTGCAACAGAAAGCATAGGTGGGAAAATAAATATTAATAAAGGTGGTGGGAAGCATACTTCCGAAAGTCTTATAAAGGATTAAGGAACTATGCGTAATCTGCTGTGTCTTTTATAATTTAACCTTTTGTGGCAAAATATACTATGTGGCCAGCTTGTGGTCAGCGATGTTTCAACGGAGCCTCTGTGGTCAATTTCGAGGCAGTTTCAAGACATTTATACAGTACAATTTCAAATAAATTTATACAAATGACACACACTCCTTCACATGGCAAAATACATATCCGATTTCTGCCTCTTCAAAAAAACTAACCAATTCCAAAAAAATACCAGAGAAAATGATGATTCACATACATATAAAAGAAGAAAGGGGATAAAAATTAGAGCTGCTCTTCACAGAAAGTCGTGACCCCTTAAGGGAACCAGGACATGCTCGGAAGTGTAAAATGCCAAAATTAAGACCCTTTGTTTATGAGACATATATCTTTTAAAATTATCAATAGAGCTTAGATATTTTACGTTCTTAATAAAGATAATTTTATTGTACTGTAGAACTACAAAAATATCTTTTTAGTTCAAAAGTTTTTTTTCCCTACTTAATTTAAGTAATACATAATTTTTGAGAACTCATAATACATACTCATGTTTAGGTACCATTTTTTTTTAAAAAAGTATCTTTTTCTTATGCAAAATAATTTTACACTTATATAAAACAATACACAAAAGACAGTGAACCTATTTTTTTAGTGAAAATTTAGTATAGTTTCTTTAAAAAAATTATGAAACTTTTGAAATTTAGAAAATTTCTCTTTTTATGCTTATTTTTATGCATAAAACCATTTTTAAAAATTTAGGCACTATTTTAATAGAAAAAAATTAGGTTCACTATATGCATAGGCATCTTGTATAGAAGTATAAAAAATCTGGAATCTTATAGTGCAATAGTTTTTTTTAAAAAAATGTACCTAAATGCAAAAAAATATGCTTTTGAGAAAAAGTAAAAAACTAAGGGTCAAAGGGGGCGGGGTCATTTGTTTACATTTTTATTTTTCATATTTTAGGGCTATTTTTTTAACAGACATATAAGTATTATCATTTTTAGGTTCAGAAAAATA
The DNA here is from genome assembly GCA_019973975.1 of Trichonephila clavata. Classification (NCBI taxonomy): domain Eukaryota; kingdom Metazoa; phylum Arthropoda; class Arachnida; order Araneae; family Nephilidae; genus Trichonephila; species Trichonephila clavata. The sequence continues at coordinate 65,731 of BMAO01014892.1, forward strand.
TGCACTATTTTTTAGAACTAAAATTGAAAAATCGATTTTTTGAAAGTATATGATGTCCTGGTTCTCTTAAGAACAAAGCAAAAACAAAAATATAAAAAGAAAGAAAACAGAAAGAGAAGTAAAAATTCTAACATAAAAAAAAATATTTTTTTACTGCTTTTCCATTTTTAAAAGAAATTTTCTGACGTCAAACGCTGGGGTGCAGGCCATTCAGAAGTCGTCTGCTGAGAACAAAGAACTCGTTAAGAGTCCAGAGTTTATCAAGTTAAAAAAATAAAGCTTTAAGAGTTTCATTTATGCGAAGTGCAGGTGAAGCGTAAGGTGCCTACTCATAATCATACTCGACATGAAAATTTTTTTAAAAAAACGAACTTTTGAGTTGGACTGAAATAAGGACACATAAAAGAACATTTGTCCTTCCTGGCTTAGGGAGATATCCCACAGAGAAAATATACAAATATACATTAAAAATTCCTGTTGCACTACTGTACTGACCACAGTAGCCTAGTGGTCACTTGTTGACGGCGTGTCATGAATTCGAGCGTAGAACCGCTGAAGACCCGTCGGGGATGTTAAACAGGTCGAGGCTCAAACATCCTCCCAAAGGTGTGGTGTGGAAGTTAGGAGAAGGGGAGCTCGAGTGTAGCATGTGGCCCAAGTTCATTTTAATGGACGACAACGCAAGGCCGCATAGAGCTCTTCTGGCCGACGAATTTCTAGAGAGTGAGGATATTCACCGTATGGATTGGCCCCAGCCAGGTCTCCAGACCTCAACCTTATAGAGCATGTGTGGTACGCTCTGGGGAGGGCAATTGCAACGCGCAATGTTCATGGACTAGTGGAATCAATGACCACAAGAACTGATAAACTGCCTTATTTCAAGTATGACATCACACTGCGAGGTCTGTAGAGCAGTAAGAGCCACTCTATTAACCCATTTCTTTTGTTTGTTCTGCAATCGCTGTTTCATACCTTCCCACTACAACGAGTGTTACGCACGATAACGCGTGTGTACTGCGATTGTTGAATCGTTCTTCGTTTTGCATTGCATCAATGGATGTGCATATCAAATTTCATTAAGATAATCGTCCAAGTCTGCAAATTCTATAAATTTCTTACACCAGTTTATGTACTAGCCGTTACCCACCCGCTTTGCTGGGTACTTCATTATGTTGCATTAATATATACTGTTTATATAGATAAATATAAATTTTTGATATAAATTCTACCACTAAGTGTGTTCGATTGCATTGAAAAACATTTTGATAACTCTCAATTCTTGATTTAAAAAGGGCAAAACTTCTAAATAATGATTTCTAAAGTTAAAGTAGAATTATATTTTAAGCTCTCGTGATCCCTTACCCCATAGTAGATTTCTGCAAAACCCAATTATAGTGTATTTCTACTCAAAATAAATATGCTTGCCAAATTTCTAGTCTAAATCTATTGGCTCAGAAACGGATATTTTTTTTATAGATATGCCCTTTGAGAGTCGATTTCCGTAAGACCCGTTCTTTGCGGGTTTCAATTAAAAAAAGAAACTTGCATACCAAATTTTATTTGTGTAGATTTGGTAGTTCGCGTAAAAGGGAATTTTTTTTATAAATTCGTTTCAGTAATTCTCCTCTCCTCTCCGTTCTTGGCAGATCTGTGATCTATCAAAGAAACATGCGTACCGAATTTCAAGCATGCGGATCTAACAGTTCAAATTTTTATCTATACAGACGTAACCCCTTGCAACCCCTCTTAGGGGTCATTTTCGCAAAATCTACTTTTGTAGCGAATCGTTATTCCATTAAAGTAACACGCCTACCAAATTTCAAGTCTGTAGGCCTTAATTCAAAAATGGGATTATCTTTTATCTATATCGCCCCTTTAACCCTTTACAACCCCTTAGAGTCTATTTTTTTCAAAACCACTTTTGTAGCGGATCTCTACTCTGTGAAAGGAACATGCTTGCCAAGTTTCAAATCTGTAGCTCTAATAGTACAAAATGTGGAATAGTTATCTATATAAGGGCACTTAACTCACCTCAACCACCCTTAGGAGTCAATTTTAGCAAAACTCTTCATTAGCGGATCTCTATGAAAGGAGCATGTCTACCAAATTCAGTATGTCTAACAGTCCTGGAGATATTGTGATGAGTGAATAAATGAACGAGTGAGTCGCTTTCTCCTTTATGTATATATATAAAGGAGAAGAGCGACAGACTCATCACGATATCTCCGGAACTATTAAGGTATCCGATTACCCTAAATTGTGAATTTTGCCAAACATTGACAATTTTTTTTATGATTTTATTTTATGAGCCCTCTTATTAGCTTTATAAAAATACCAAGTTTATCATTTTCCGTTCACTAGAACAAAAACTATAAGTGTTTTAGTAAAAGCAGATGACATTACTTTAACCAAGATATGTCATACTTTAAAACGCGTTTTACTCGAAATGTGATTTTTTGAAAATAATCAAACGGGGTCAACGATTGCTCAAAAAGTTTTGAAGATAATTAATCGAAATTTTTTCTGTAAATTCTGTATAGTAACAGAAGTGTTTTAACTTTCAGATGTATCAATCACTGTTTTATTACAAAATTGACAGTCCCTTATGTGAATATAATCACTTTTTTTAAGCAATTTCATATAATAACTGAGATAAAGTGCTCTAGTTTTTGTAAAAAAGAAAATATCTCTTATCCTGAAGGTCACTTCAAAATTGAATAATATAGCAACACATTAGTTTGAAAAAAATTGAAAATTTGTTCCTAAACCTTTGGTACATAATGGATCGCGTTTATGCTATTTTTGGTCAACTTTAACCTATTTTTTCCCATTTTAGTAATAATAATTTATTTTTACCTTCTTAATTTTGGAATATTTTTTCTTAAAATGTACTAAACAAATCTAAAAAACACAAAAAAATACCCATATCTCCATTTTTTAAAAAAAAGTTGTCGTAACCAGTCAGATACATTTCATAGAAATCATTTCATAGAAAACCTCGTTATTTCCTAGAATAACTACATAGATAAAGTAAAAACTTTTCATCTGTTATATACTTTAACTGACTTGTCTAATTATTTCATGAAATACCTAGTTATTCTATGAAATAACTGAATTATACATTTTAACGGTAACATAGGCAATAACTGGGATATGTGCTTGTGTGTGACTCTCGAAGTCTAGGTGTATTAAGATTACCTGATGTTTTGCATTTCATATGCTGCGTTTAATTTGGTTTTATATTTTGTCTTTGTAGCCACTTACAATGAGAGAAATATATTTTTCCCCTAAATACATTGTTCTGAATGGTATTAAAATTATTAAAATGCTTATAGCTATGTGAGAAATCCTGTGAATTTTTGACCTAAAATTTAAGAGCTATTCTCGCTTAAATTTTGGTCTTGGCATCGAATCTGTTAGTATGTCGATAAGTGTTATTCCCTTTCGTTCATTATTTTCCCCACAAAGTTGCGCAACCAGTCGGATACCTTAAACCCACAAACTTGAAATTTGTTATGCAGGTTTCTCTCATAGATTAGAGATCCGCTAAGAATGGATTTTGCGAAAATCGAATCCCAAGAGGCGTTAAGGGGACCTTAAGGGACGTTACACATAATTATCACCATTTTTGAACCATAAGACGTACAGTCTTGAAATTTGGGAAACAGATTAGTTTCATAGAGAAGAGATCCACTGTACAAAATGGTTTTAACGAAAATCGACCCACAAGGGGAGTTATAGATAATTTTTTCCATTTTTAAACTGTTAGACGCACAGTCTAATTTGATAAATAGGTTCATAGAGTAGGAGAACCTATATATATATAAACAGTATGTCTTTATAAAGCATCATGAAATACCCAGCGCGAAGCGGGTGGGTAACGGCTAGTATATATATATATATAGAAAGAGATTGATTAAAATTATTTCGTTATGTAAAATTAAAGTCTCACGTGAGCAATAGAGTTGGAGAAGTCAGAAAAAAACCCGATTGGATGGTGAAAACGCGAACGGATGTTTACTGAGAACCGAACGGATCCTTTTCCACCTATAGCGGTCTGGGTGGGCGGACGACCATCTTGACCACGTGTTTCTCTGCGTCCGAAACGGAACTGAAGCCTGTTCCCTCCATCCTTTACGCATTGTGTTCGAATTTTATGTGATGCAGCGCATTCATTCGAACGCCACTGAAAAAGAAAAAGGGAAACAGAAGCACTTCATTCAGAGCATTAACTGGTGCATGATGACAATGGAATCGGAATCTCATGGAGGGCGGATATTCATTCCCTTTTTCACGTGCATTAAAAAAGCGCGGGAAAAACTGCCCTCTCTTTGTAAAGCAGCGAGTCGAGAAAGGGGTTCTTGGACGGCTTCCAAGGGAACGATTTTGGCAACTTTTCGGGCTGGAGGCCAACACAGGTCAAAAGGATACTCCTCACACACGATCCATCTCCACGAATCTCCCTCTTAATGCGTTCTGTAACAGGGCCCCTCGCCCCACCCCCTCGTTTTCTTAAAAGGCGAGCGCCACTTTCTGTAATCGCGTTAGGGGATAGTTTCGTTTTCATTTGGCGTCTTCAGGGGCCGTGGACCCTTTTTTCCTTCCAGTCTCTACTGCTCTTCTACTCCTTTTAGCAGAAATGAAAATCGTTATAATTTTATCCCTCGTTTCTTTCTCAGAGGAAAAGAGAGTAGGGGGAAAAAAGTATAAATGTTTTTTGATTTATGTCTCTCTTCAAGAAATATAAGTGTTTTCAGTTAATCGGGCGTTGAGCATCACCTTAGAAATGGTGATCCGGTCAAGCCGATTTTCAGCTATCGAGGCATTACGATAGGTGCCCGATAAAAACTTTTCCCTACAAACAAGACTTATCATCAGAACTTGGATTTGTATGACTTATTGTATAATCAATGACATTTTTAACTGAAATCTTTCTAGGAGTGAGAAACTCCAGTGACACCCCAGACTCACGAAATCGTTAATTCTGGGAAAACTGTTTATTTTTAGTAATTACCTTGACTGTATCCTTCTATATGGCAGTCTTCATGGGAACTGAAATGTATTTTTCACATAGCTCCCTTTTTTTAGGAGTGGCAAAAATTTTTTTTTACAATTTTAAGGTATAAAATTAATGTGCAACGCTGATCTGGAGTCGACACACTACTTCCATAAAAGCTTTAAACAACAAAATAATTTGGGAAATAAAAAAAATACAAAAACATTTTTATAATTGTAAAAATATGTAAAAAAAAAAAAAAAAAAAAAAACGCTTTCCCCCACTTGACAGGAAGTTTCTAAAATCATTTCTCTTTCTATTTATCAAACTCATTAGAAGCTATAAGAACACTAATGGCAACGAGCCTCGTAATTCTAGACCAAGGGCAACCTTTAGTTGTGACGTGCCAAACCAATCTAACAATATGATTCAGTGTGTCACGCAGTAGGACATTTTTGAAAACATTCAATTCCAGTGAGTGAGTGAGTGAATATTAACGTGGCACTGTTCAGCTACTCGAAGGCTTTTGGTAACGGACCTCGTAATTTTTAACCACGGTCAAGTGACGAGGATAACACCTGTGAGCTTGCACTCCCTCTCCCAACTACCACACCAACTGGAGGATGTTTGAACTCTCGAGAGATTTAAAGTGCATCGCTCCCCAACACGGCGGGTCTTCAGTGGTACTAGGCTCGAACTCATGACACGCCAGGCTATGAGTCCACTTCCTTGGTCACTTGGCTACCACGGTCACGTTCAATTCCAGAATAGAGGTGAATAATAAATGTAGGTGTTTATAGCTTTTTATATATTTGTTTTATATCATTTAAAGATATATCTCATAAAAATAAACTGCTTAAAATAAAACTATTTCTTCAACAAAAATAAAAAAGAAATTTAAAGTGAACATATTTTATGTGTTTTTAAACATATTTATTGAAAAGGTAAGTATTTCCCTTCATTATAGTTAAATAAAAATCTCAATTAGAAACTAGTGCTTGGATCGTTCTATGCACGCACACACTTTCACATCGCAAAATCAGGGGTATAATGTGTGACTTTGAATTTGACACAATTTTGAGCATTCAGTTGTTAAATAAATTCTTTGCGGACTCGAAATACATTTTTCACATGAGGTAAAATTTTTCTTGGATATGTAGAGCTACAAGCGGAAAACAGAGAGAGTACATGTAATTTTCTCTCTTCATACAATTAAATCTCTCCAGCAATCCCATTTCATAATTTACAAAATAGCTGTATAAATTTATCTTTAGAATTATCTTTCAGTTTTTTTCGTCATTCCGTAAATGTCCCCAATTCTGAAGATGTTTGACAAATAAGGTTCATTACAAATTTACCAACTACCATCTATTCAAAAATTGTCAAATTTGTAGAATAGTGCATATTGCCACTGAGAATTGTACCGCGTGCCACATGTGGCACGCTTGTCATAGGTTACCGACCCCTGCTATAGATCATGGTCAAGTGGCGAGAACAACAGCGTGAATTCCTTCGAACAAGGGCTATGATCAAGCCCACGATATCATACTCACGAAGGTTTGAACTTTCAAATATTTCCAACGGATTCTCAACTTTTCACAGGGCACACTTAACAACATATGACTTGGAGCAAAAGTTACCAAGTTCACTATCGGCCATTCTTCTAGTGTGCGATGGAATCAAAAACATGATATTTTAGAGCGATCCTTTATGATTATAATAAAAGTAATAAAATGGTACAAAATGTCATGAAGCTTTGCAAAAGAAATGTTTTACTTTTTTATCATTATTTGCAATTGTTTTTTCGTTTGGATAGTGAAAAGGAAAGGGATAGAAGTTCTCTAGAAGATGGAAAAAGAAGTGGGAAATCAGAGAACAAATTGAAACTGTAAGGAATGATACTGCTAAAAATTCCCGTACAACGCATGATAAATTACAAAATTAAGATTAAATAAATTTGCAAAACAATCTTGTATATTAATTTGGTTTTTTTTTCAAGATGTTCCCACTGAAAACCTGATCTCCTCACAAACGATGAAAATTCTTTTAGTAATTTGGAGCAAATTCATGCTGGAAAAATTTTTGCCATGAAAAATGTAAAAAAAATTATGACAGAAGATAAATGTTAGATTTACAAATTTTTTCCAAGAAAAAAAAAGCAGCAAATCTATAATTTGGAACTCTGAAGCTAAACCCTATTATATGTTGCAGTACACGGTGCTACGATTAGTGTTACACCCCCCCCCCTTGAAAAAAACAATGTCCTGTGTGGTGAGTGGTACTGTAGATGAAACATTACATTTTTTATCATATGCCACCAAAACGTAAAAGATCTGTGCATATACTTCAGTGGCTTCCAGCTCATGGAAACATCTCCGGAAACGAAACTGCAGACAGACTGGTGAAGGAGCCCCGGTGTCTAAACACGACCCTCTCCCCAGATCTTTCCCTTTAATACATCAATGCCCTTGCTAAATACAAACTAAGCGAAAACTCAACGCCCACCATCCAACAAACTGTCCACAGGAATAGTAACCGAGTAATAACAAAAACTAAGAAGACTAAGAATAGGACACCACAAATGAATGAAAATTAACCCTGATAGAACAAAAACATATCGAAACTGCGACATTTATCATGACACTGAGCTAACAAAGTCCCACATCTTTAGTTGCCTTGCCATCCTTGCATCTCTATATGACTTAAATCAATAAGACGACAACATTGAAGATCTGAACAAGAGTTCTCATTTGTTACCATAGACCAACCTAATTCATCATGGACGCTGCATCTTCCTCAAGAAGTTCAAATTCTCCTCTACTTTTCTCATTCTCTAGATTTAGACACTCAACACCTTTTCTATTCCCTAACGTCCAGCGATTTTTTTTGGAGGGTTGATTGCTTGTAAACTTAACATTTTCGAAGATACACGAGGACTATTTATTGGTTCACATCTATAGACTAATGATAAAGCTGCGCATGTTTGAAAAAATTCTTGCAAGTAAATTACCAAAAGAAAAGAGAGAAATGCGTTTCTCAAGTTGTTTTCAACGAATAAAAAAATGCATAATTTATAATTAGCCAGCCAGACAGCCGAGTCGTCTCAACCGGAAGTCCCCTTGACCCTCAGAAGAGCAAAGAATATTATACACACATAAATTGATAAATGCATTGCCGTGACCCAGAAAACAATAAGCCATAGAAAGCCTTGGGAAATCCTGGAAATTGTGGTCTTATCCCAAAGCACCGGGAGAGAGCCGAGACCGTTGTTCACTTTCGTTTAACCCTCGGATATGTCTTTTTGGGAGTATACCTCCATTGGCTTGGCTTGGCCGTTGACGAGGCCCACTCGCTTTGTGGCCATGCCAGGATGGATGGTGACCACCTGCTCCAATGCACTGGACTCGATGAATATCCGTCTGATAACATCGTCAGTCGGTACTTGGAAGCTCGGTGTCAAATGGTCAAGAAACCAAGCACGGGCGTTGGATAAATAAACAAATAAATAACCTATTATAAAGAATATGCTGAAAAAATAGAACAATTTTGTTTCTACATTATATTAGATGACCCATAAGTTTATTAACTTTTGCAATTCACGGGATAATGTTGGTAGAAAATTGATACACATGCTTGAATCGACATTACGTTTTATTGAAACAAGAAAAGTGTGTGCAAAAACGGCTAACAGATGAACAGTAAAACGTCAGTAACACCGAATGCAAATCGCGTACAAAATGAGGTGTCATTACCAGAAATTGCGGCATATTGACTTTACCGTAAAAGGCATTGTTAATAAAGCTGTACTACCAGAATATAGAATCTGTTACTGCAGCTTTACGGTCCTATTGTCAAAAGAAGGGTGTGAAGGACTTGTTCCATACATCGTCTAGTGAGGATCGGGTAATGAGCAGCGATTTTCGTCATGCTTGGCCTCTCAGGTCCCCAGACCTCAATCCATGTGATCATTAGTTGGGGGAGTTACCTGAAGTCCCAAGTCTATTGCCATCGTCCCATTTCATTAGGCATTCTAAAAGACAACTTCCCCAGATATATATGCAGTACAGTGCTGATCTCAACATTGTCCCGTCAACTAAAGGTATTGTAGATGAAAGATGTCGACATGCAGAACATTTGTTTTTAAGAACATCGTTTACTGCTACAAAACAATTGTTATGCTAATTATTGCGTTTGTTGTATAAAGCGCCATCTGTTGGAAATTTTTTGCTCTTTTTCAATAAAACTCTCATATTGTTTTAAGCATTCGCGTTTCAAATATTTTTTTATCTCGCTACCTACATTATTCGGTCAATTATTGAAATTTTAAATGCTAATTAGGTTTGATTATTTGTTAATTAGGTTAGGTTGATCTTAATTAGGTTTAATTAAGATGATTTTCTCAGATCACCCCGAACTCGAGTGCTTTTCAAACTTTCAATGTTTGCGACCCAATTTTCAATTATAATTTTCATGGCGTCCGCCTTCATACAGCAATAATGTATTGAATTCAGTAATAATGTACTTTGACGGTAAAGCTACAATAAGGTCTTTAATTATAAATTGTACAAATGATTAAGATAAGTATTAAATTCTTCATACAATTTTCTACATGAGTAACTAGTAATAATTAAATTTGTTTTTAAGTTAGTATTAATGCTCAAATACATTGTGCAGCACATTCATCTCCATATTTCATATCATTGCGTCGGGATTCCTTTCGGTAACTTGTTATTTTTTTAAAATCTTTTTTATTTTCGATGTGCTCGCGATCCCCCGGTAGGATTATCCTGCTTCTCGAGGGTGCTCGAGAAACGCTTCCGTACTCTCGACACCCACTCCGGATCGGTTTGGAAGGAGCTCGCCTTTCTGAAGGCTACAAATCGGTTTGCTTTGTATTCAGAAGGAAACACAGATCCTCGCGAAGAAGCGATTTCTTCCCTCTCTTCCGAAATTGCTTCGCTAATTACTCTTGTAAAGAGAGAAAAGGGGATGTTTTGGTACAGAGAGAGAGTACCCTTTCACAAAAGTTTCCTCTGCCGAGTTCTTTTTTCTTGTCTTACCCTAATCGCTTGGGATGAGAGTGATAAGTCGATGTTATCCTCGAGAAGATTCTATTTTTCCTTTTTTTTTTCTCAAACTCCATTTCCAAAGGCTTTTTATTCCATGTTCTCTATACAAGATCCCTCAACCGCAAATATAAAGAAAAAATATGTTCGCGAATGCCGTATAGAAGAGAGATTACTATTTTTTTGAAAAAGACGAGAAATAAAGACGTTTTGTAGCGGGGGTCCGCAACCTATGGTACGCGTGCCACATGTGCCATTGCCAGAATTTTTCAAAAAAAAAAAATCTCAAATAAATCTAACAGATTTTATTAATTTAAGAACGCATGTGGTAGTGTATGCTGAAAATTACTGGTTATAAAATAATGCATGCTTTAACATTACTTGTAGGCTTAAAATTAGTGAATGCCGTTCAAATATTCGTTAATTTTAATATAAACTTAATTTTTAAAGTTGAAAATACAGTGTACTTCTGGACAATGTGCCCCCTCCCTGCTTTTCTTATAGATTTTTTTTCTATAATAAGATATATAAAATGAATAGATATTAATTTATTAAAAAGTGTTATATAATAGTTACTTTTTTAATAACATAGAGCGTTTATTAATTTAATATTTCTTTTATGTGTTTTATAAAATATATTAAAAGATGAATATCATTTGAAAATTTTTTCCATATAACGAACTTTCTTTCGGGATTTAGTGACTCCGTTAAATACAAGTTCGACTGTATATACGGGTATAATATGTATAATTCAAAATTATACACAAAATAGTTATAAACCTAAGATAACTAGTCATGATAGTATAAAGTCTTAGCCACAGTGGTACTATAGCAAACTCCTGCCCTTACGAACCAGGATTGCAGATTTAAACAAAGTTTAGCAGCCAGCCAACCTTCACCTGCATTTGCCAACTCTCTGGGCCATAGGGAGGGTAAGAAATGTCAAGAGAAGTTTAACTATTATTACAAATAAAACCATAATTTATTAATATAAAATGATAATATTATAGCCTATAATAATTACTAGAATATGTTAAAATCAAAGCTAAAAACAACTAGTTGAAAAGACTTACCACGCGAGAACAGCAATAACCATTTTTTACGGGCAACAGAAAGGAGAATATCAGTAACGCATAAAATTAGTAAATTATGATAAAATAACATTAAGTATATATATATGCATTTAAAAACTCTAATTATTGTTTTAAAATTTATAGAAAATAAAAGTACAACCCAAACATATACAATTAATTTTAAATAAAATATATTATTATTAATTTACTTAGCATGTGTGTGTGATGCGCCATCTATCATTAACTGTACAACTAATTAAAAACTTTTTTTTATTACATAATTCTTACACTAAACTGATAGGAATATCACAGTAAATAAAATTAGCTGGGGGTATATGGGGGGTCCAGCCTTAATGTGACCCAATAGCTAATTCCCGAACCGTTCGGTTTAGATATGCACTTCCAATTTAAAAAATGTTTTAAAAAAGGTAAGGAATGTTTTTACGTGCTTTTCAAACAAAACAAAAACCCATTTAGAAAAAAATTACAAAAATTAATTTTTATACGGTCCCCAGGTCCTATCACTTATATTTAGAAAAAGATGCAGTACACAAAAACAAAGTAAACACAAAAAGTTTCATTTTATTACGATAAAAACTGGCCGAGTTATGCCTACATAAATTTGAAGCATTTGAGTTGCTCAGAAAAGGGGGTTGTATATAAAGTGAGTTTAGAGCACAGTAATTCACTATCTATACAGAAAGAGCAACAAAAAAAATAATCATAGAAAAATTAAAACATTGTAGTAAACATCATAGATTGACGATTTGCATTTTGGTATTGCAAACAATAAAAATTAAATTAAAGAAATACAACTTGTACTGAAAAGATTAAAAAACACCTTGTTTTAACAAATAGCAGCAAAATAATACAGGATTTGCCGTTCAAATTATAGCATAAAGTGGAATGATGCGCCAACCATTAATCAGGGGTTTTATTATATCAGAATGACCAAATTAACTTAAATAATGGCGAAGGCACGAGACAGGGAATAAATCTATTGCAACTCCCAGTTTTATACAAGCGCTGAACAGCACTGGCAATTCTGCAATAAGATGGATGTCTTCGAATGGGAAATTAAATGGCATAAAGTCTTGCCGCCTCTCTCTTATTTCGATTACACTGCCCATAAAACAGTACCATTTCGCAGTTTCTTCATTTGTATACATCTCGTTCTCCCCTACTATAATTCGTAATATTAGAATACGACTGTATGCAATTGCAAGCGACTACACAACAGATTTTTAACGTTCGTCATGATCAGCAAAAACGCAGTAAATCAGACTGAAGCCATAGCATGTAAGACTATTTTTTGGAACTCCTATTTAAGCGTTTTCTTCGTCCAAAATATTTTAATTTTCTTCATTTCACACATACACAGAATACATTTTATTTCATAAGTACTCAATTATTGTATTATTAACGTATGCTTTTAAATTTAAAAACGATTTACATAAGAATGGCGTGCATGAGTGAAAGTTTCCTAGCAGAGTTCCAACTAATTTCACTTTGGAGACGGCCCCTTACTAGCTTCTTGAAAATAGCTTAGAAAATGCATATAAAGTATGATTTTCAAAGTTCCATAACTCGGCCAGTTTTTATCGTAATAAAATTAAACTTTTTGTGTTTACTTTGTTTTTGTGTACTGCGTCTTTTTCTAAATATAAGTGATAGGACCTGGGGACCATATAAAAAATTAATTTTTGTAATTTTTTTCTAAACGGGGTTTTTTTTTTTGTTCAAAAAGCACATAAAAACATTCTTTACTTTTTTAAAAACATTTCTTCAAATTGGAAGTGCATATCTTAACCGAACGGTTCAGGAATTAGCTATTGGGTCACATTAAGGCTGGGCACCCTGTATATATATCATGTGTATTGGAGTAATTCTTAAGATTGACAGGGAAATGCAACGTGTAGCCGTTTATCATGTTATATTTTATTCCAAGGTTCAGCAAAACAGTCTGTATTCCAAGCCATGACAAGACGAGAGCTCTTTCAGCGTTAATCAGCAGTGAGTGAGTCGTTAGTACACTTGTCTTTTTTAAGTACGGCGAAAGTAGAAGTCAAAGCTTTTATGTGGGAGGTGGGTTGAGTTGTCCTGACATGAAATTTACCCAACTGACACTTGAAGGGCTGGAGATTCATCACACACACACGCATTTCATATATATATATGAGAAAAGCGACTCACTATCACGATATCTCTGGAACTTGCGTTTCATGAAATCGAGATCCGCTGCACAACAGGCTTTTGTGAAAATCGACCCTTACGGGAGTTAAGACGGATGAAAGCGCTTTATGAATAAAAATTCTGTTTTCGAACTAAAAACCTTCCTACTTTAAAAAAATTTGGTAAGCATTTTTTAAAAAAATTTTTTTTTTAGAAATTTAAATCAATTTAGATCTGGTCTTACGGAAATCGACTCTCAAAGGGGTTTACGGGGCTTTTTGATAATAAAAAAATTCCTTTGTTTTTTAACTATTAGATTTAGTCTTGAAATTCGGAAAGCATGTTTATTTTGTTGAGCAGAAATCCACTAAGAATGAGTTTTGAAAAAATCCACTTTGGGGGAAGGGTACAGGAATGTAAAAGATAATTGCACTTCAATGTTAGAAATCATTATTTAAAGCCCTAACCTTTTTTAATCACGAGGTAAGAGTTATAAGAATGATTTTCAATACAATTGAACGCTTATTGCTAAGACTAATATATTAATAATTTATATATACAGGGTGTACCAGAATTATTGGGACAAACTTCAAGGGACATCACAAGGATTCAGATTCACTCAGCATCCCATGGCCGGAAACTTCATGAGAAAGTAGTATGACAGGTAGAAAAAACAAAGAGACACACAAAACTGAGATCTTCTGAGGTATGCATTGGTCAAAGAAGCTGAAAGTTCGAATCACTCAAGTTCCGCCTTCGCAATACCTATTACTTCGTAATGATCCCTATTCATACAAACTGTGACAACCGGGGGACCGGTGCGTCTCTGTGGGTACCTTTCGTGATGCAATCTTTCTGATGTGGTGCATTTCCTTCTACCAATCCTTAAATCAGCTGCATAACTGCCAGCTCGGACTTCGTAAAACGTTCGATATTGCTGCGCGGGCGATGACAGCACAAATGACTAAGGTATTGCACGTCTATTTTCTCCAATGCTCCTGTGAACAACGCCACCTAGTGCCGAAAGAAGACGTTTCCAACCATGGGTTGCTATGCAAATCTGAATATTTTTGATATACCCAACCTCCACATAAAGTTTGTCCCAATAATCCTGTGACACCCTGTACATATTAATAGTACATATTAATACAGCATTATGAAATTCCCAGCGAAACGTGCGGGAGGGTAGCGGCTAATATATATATATATATATATATTTAAGAATAATTTATGTATATGAGAGACTTTTTTTCGTTGTTTTTCTCTCCCTCGCCATAGCAAACAGCCAGCAAAATATAAAACCTATTACGTGATTAAATCTCTGACGATTTTTTCATTTAAATGCATCGCCATAGCAACCAAGTGGAGTTTTTTTTTCCATCCAAGATTTTTTTTTGCATCTCGTTTTCACACACAATTTTTTCATTTCAGTAAGAGTTAAAAGAAAAATAGTTTTAGGACCATTTAGTTTTATACATCAAAAACATAATTAAAATCTTTTTTCCAACATGTATGCATGAATTTTTATTCAAAACAACTAAAGCCCTAGACAGCCTTCGTTTTGATCAATAGTTACATGCACATTTTTTTTATTATTATTATTTTTACAGACCCGTTCTATTTTATTCTTCGATGAAATGAAAAAGGTACAAATCCATCAACACAGCATGAAGACGCCTTTCTACGAGAATAGATAGCCTATCTAAATTCATGATTTCGCTACATCAACATAGAGAAACATTTTTATGTAATCTCCATCTTTATAAAAAATCCTTCTAGAGGCACAATTTTTGAATTTTGTGAATCCGGATCTCGTTTTATAGGGAAAGATGGCTCGTAAAATTCGATTCGCTTTTAACACTGATGCATATTCCTCGTAAAAACGGCCAATAAGTGAATAGTAAAGGGAGGGAACCTATCAGAAAGAATTAAAAAAAAATATTGCCATCGAATTAAAAGCATAGTGGCGCCCAGATGGTACGTGATTATTTTATACTCCTGCAGAGAATTACATAACACTCAGTAATTCTCAGAGAATAATGTGACCACGGTAGCCAAATGGCCATAGTCGCGAATTCGTGGCCGGATGGGTGGAGTGGGTTCTTTTGTGGTACCACTAAAGAAGGGTTGATATATGTCCGTGACATTAAGAAGGTGCTAATTTGATATAGAAGGGCAAAGCGCCAAGTTGTTGCTTATATTCGCCAAGATGGGCGATAACATTACAATAGGATTACCTTGATATGTTTATCGTGTCGCAATGTGGTTGTCATGGGAATGAAATATAGTTTAGTAAATTTTTATTGGGTTTTTTTCTTGGTAACCCTATATATATTATTTTCAGACCATTTTAATTCGATTTTTTTTTTAAATTTCACAATTTTCATTGCAATTATTCTTCAACCCAGCTGCTTCAGTTTTCTGCTGTATTTTGTGCTATTTTCGGATCAGAATATTTCATGTTTTTTTTTTATAAAGAATATGAGACCTGCGTTTTTATTTATTGCTGCACACACACTCTAATATCGCATATCTACATTATTTTACTTTTAAATAATACATTTTTAAACGTTCATTGTTCGACGAAATTCATTTAAAAACTGGCAGTTTTTAGAATATTGCAAGATATCAGCAATTATTATTGACATTCATTATTGATTAATTTTAATATATATAATTTTTTCATACAATTATTATTATATATAATAATAATAATTATATTATGAACATCAAAAAGAACTTTTAAAGGAAAAAGAGAACGTACCCAAGGAGAAACTGTGTTTGTTTTGCTTTCTTCTTTCGCATTTTAAAATATGCTTCAAACTTTTGTGTATACAAGCATAATTTTTGCTGATCTTGGTCAGTTGTCTAATTTATGTAAATACTTTAATAAAAACAAATTAAAATAGTGTGTTGGTGATTTTCTTTTAGAAATTATACCATAATTGGTTGTAAAATGTATAAAGCTTAAAGGATTTTTTATTTGTTTTTCTCGCGATCTAACACAGCCTGTGAGAGGTCTAGAAACAATGGTTTTCACCTAAGGGCTGAGAAATCGATTCGTCTTGCCGAGAACCAATATTTACATAGATTTAACTGAATAAAAACCACTGTTTTGCCAAATTTCCCGGGCTAAATTGTTCGAGAGAATTCCTTTCCAAATAGAGAGTTTTAGCAAAAATATTGATAGTGATTTTACAAAAAATCCTGACATGATGGAGGAAAATGGAAGTCATTTTCGAAATACTATTTAATACAAAAATCACTGAAAATATGTTTTGTATTTTTCCAAAACTTTAATTTTGTATTATTGATTGATATTGATTGCTTTTAATATATTCTTTATTTGAAATATATTTCAAAGCAATTCTTTAAAACTATTTTCTTGACAATTTGTTACAGCACCTTGGATTCTATATCACTCGACAACAATCGCTGCTTGGTGCAATTTCTTAATTCACTCCGATATCAAATTAATTCCATTAAGAAGCAAACAATAAATAAAAGCTCACACTAATTTTATACAAGCTAACAATTCAAAGCACTTCCGATAAATTGAACTAAATTAGTTAACCTAATTAGAACTAATTAGTTAGATCTAGTTAACCCAACTTTATCCCAAGTTAGAACAGCGAAGCGACGTGAGATGGTACAAGATATTTTGGGTCGTATGGAAAAGGTTGCAACATGTTGTGAAACGGGCAATGATGCCATTGTGAATCCTCTATTCTAAAGAGAAGTTATCTCTCTTAACTTGCCTGTCATTGGTGCATTTTGACATCCCAGACAGACCGTAAGGCCTGGGTTCGATGCCCGATGCCACCAAATACTCGCCGAGTATAAACGGAGCATGTGCTCGTTAAAGCAGTGGATCCGAATTGTGTCGCCATCTATCGTGAGCAAAATCGTGCTGTAAACTTCTTGCGCTCAAAGCTTAGGCTGATGACAGACGTATCTCTAGCCCGTTGCCATGATGAATTTCGTGGGTCTCGATCTGACTACTTCAGGCAGGTGGCATTAGCAACAACAACAACAATGCTTATTATTACGATACATTACGACACGAACACTAAATATTCATTAAAAGG
This sequence comes from Trichonephila clavata, assembly GCA_019973975.1. Taxonomy (NCBI): domain Eukaryota; kingdom Metazoa; phylum Arthropoda; class Arachnida; order Araneae; family Nephilidae; genus Trichonephila; species Trichonephila clavata. The sequence goes on from BMAO01014892.1 coordinate 83,126, forward strand.
TTTCTATTTTGTGGATAGGCATACCCACCGATTTCGGGGTTCCACAATCGGCCAAAGTTATTCACAGACCAATTGAATTCCCTATCGGTTAGGTTTACGCAAATTTCTCTTTCGGGATTATTGTGGAGCAAGTCGCTGCAGACTTATTGCTAGGTCAGCTTTTCGCGTCCCAACAATGCAGATACATTCGAAATCATCCAATTGACCATAAAGTATTCGGTAGTGTTAGAGAGTGAGTTATATTAACGACGACTCTATAAAGCAACACGAGCAGACAAAGACCCCTTCCCAAAAAAAACGATGTTTAATCGAACAAAAGTAAACTTGATCTGAGTTCTACAATCTACAATGAGTTATAATCCTTAATAAAAAATTAAGCAATTGCGGTAGACGTGATACTTACAGCAAAAAAAAAAAAAAAATCGACAAAAATCCCCTTAAATGACAATTTCCGTGACCTCCATCAACCCCCCTGGCCAAAGATCAGTAGCTCTGAAAAAGCGCATCTACGACAGGGGATTGGATAAGCCGTTTCTAAAATTAAATCTCTTTTTGGGGATGTTCCGGAGAACCCACTCGTGGAAGATAACGACCGAAATTCAATCGGCTACAGATGAGACGACCCGAACAGAGCAGACGATTCAGCACAAAATCTCTCTTCATCCAATCGAAAAGCTGCGATCCTCCCCCCCCCCCCCAATTCGTTCAAAAGGATGGAAAAGTTTTCTATAGAGGACTCTTGTCACTGATATGTTGTAGAGGTCTCAGCGGGGAATTTAATGTATAATTCGCAGAGGCATCTACGATTTTTTTATACATATATTCTATTTAAATTTATGCACTAATGTTACTTTTTTTTAAGGATTTCATTAATGTAACGTGAAGAACCCAGATATATATTTTTCTGATACAAAATAAAAAATGATCCACCGTATTAATATTATATTCTTTCCTTCTCTAGTCTAGAGAAGAATGCTTTGTAAATTCTTAAAAAAATTTCCCCTCCCCTTTCTGGAGAAATTATGACCTGAACAGAGCTAGAAATTTAAAGACTCAAGAGGGATTCCTACAGTCAGCCTTGAAAGTTGCTTGTTCTTTGGAGATTTGTCAGGAGACTTTTATTTAGTTCCTACTTTGTACCCTTTGCATTATAGTCATCTCGATATAAATTTTTGACTTCATGTGAAATGTCTCCCTAACAAATGAAAGCTATAGCTTTGGAAACTATTGACAATCGATTCCCAACAAGTGAACGGCTACATGTTTTTACTGATAGCTCCCTTCTAGATAACCATGGTGCTGGAGCCCATATCTTTCGGAATTGTTTAACTTTTACCTACCTATAGCTACACTATCTGGCCAAAAGTATCCGGACACCCCTTAAAAAAAATCTGGCGAATAACGAAATTTGATACGTAATTGAAAGCTATCAAAGTGTTGGTAGTGGTTTGTCAGATTGTATTTATGCGTTTGTGAGGCAATGAGTAAGTCAAAGGAGCTTAGTGAGTTTGATCGTGGGATGCCACCTTTGTGGGAAATCAGTTCGTGAGATTGCGGATATTCTACAGAAGCCTAAATCCACCGTGAGTGATATAATTGTGAAGTGGAAACGTCGAGGCAGAGTGAAACGGCAGAAAAACGAACCGGTAGGCCGAAAATACTTGGTGAACGCAGCCGCAGAACTCTGAGAAGAGTAGTGAAACAAAATCGCAAGTCCTCGTTGGTGGAAATTTCTCAAGAGTTCCAAAGTTCATCAGGAATTAGTGTTAGCAACAGGACTGTCCATCAAGAGTTAAAAAACTTGGGATTCCATGGTCGTGCAGCCGCTCACAAGCCAAACATCACTCCACAGAATGCGAAGCATCGATTGCAATGGTGTAGAGCTCACCGTCATTGGACTGTGGACATGTGGAAAACTGTTCTTTGGAGTGATGAATCTCGCTTTACAGTCTGGCAGTCGGATGGACGTGTCTGGGTTTGGCGGATGCCCGGCGAACGTTTCTTTAGTGACTGCATTGTGCCGACTGTTAAGTTTGGTGGTGGAAGCATAATGGTGTGGGGGTGTTTCTTGTAGTTTGGCCTGGGTCCGTTAGTCCCTGTGATTGGAAACATGAACTCTGAGATGTATGTGGACATTCTGGACAATGCTGCACTCCCAACTCTATGGCAATATTTCGGGGAGAAGGCCCATTTCTCTTCCAGCAGGACAACTGCTCCATTCACACATCGAGGCTTGCACAGACGTGGTTTGACGAAATGGATGTTCAAAAACTGGACTGCCCTTCTCAGAGTCCCGATCTAAATCCCATAGAACACCTTTGGGACGAATTAGAGCGCAGATTACGTAGCCAGCCAAATCGACCATCCTCACTGGGTGTCCGGATACTTTTGGCCAGAAAGTTTTTTTTTTACTACTGCCTTCGATGGCGAGATTGAAGCTATTCAGTAGCGGTTGCGAAACTATCCCTAAGAAGCTCTGAGTTTAACAGGGCCGTAATCTTTTTCAGCTCGACAAGCTTTATCTCAAAATTACCTCTGTAATTCACAATGAATTTTAAAATGCAAACCATTCTAAGAAAATTTTCCTTAAAAAATTTTTTTTCAGTGGATATAAAAAAAATTTTCAGTTTTTCTCATTGTGACATTGCTGGGAATGAGAATGCTGACTTTCTTGCTAAGAAAGGAGCCCTTTTAAACCAAAGACCCTCGAGAAAATTTCAACCTTTCATTCCTATTTTAAAATGGAAGCTGAGGATATGTCGAAGGTCAAGAACTGGGAATCTTGTCGAGAACCCGTTCTGGGTTTCTGGGGTTCCTAGAAAAGCTGCCATAACTCATTTTAGCCTTTGAACAGGGCATTACTGTCTATAAGATCTCATCTCTACAGAATTGGTATCGCCCACTCATTGGACTGTACACTGTGTGAGTCTGGTCAGCCTATGACCACTGATCATTAAGTCATGTGCCCTACACTATCTCAATTCTATTGTCGAAATATATTAGAGAGCACTTGCCCTAATGGCATAGGGGCTATTGTAGTGCGTAAAATAAATTTTAAAAAATTTAATCTTTTTTTATGTGAATCAATTTTCAATCTAACAATAAAGGAGTTATAAATGGCATCTTCTATACCAGCGGTTCTAAAAGTGTAGTGCGTGGACCACTGTGGGTCCCCATCATCTTTCTAGGGGTCCACGGAATTTCTCATGTAACATTCAGGTTCAGAGTTATAAATTCTGAAAAGTCTCATAATGAATTGAAAGATCTACCATTCTAAACTTGATCACGAAATTGACCTAATGAAAAAACTCTTCTAGGGCATGTATTTCGATCAAGAATTTGAAGTCGAGGAGGGGTGTTCAAAATCTTGGGGATCTGCGATGATACATAAGGTAGTCCGAAGTGATCAAAGTTGAAGAACCGCTGTTCTGTACTATATGATCACAAATGTCTCCTTTTTTTAAGGCTTACATGTGTGTGTGTGTGTGTTAAGATGGTAAACTATGTATTATATTTATTTCCATAACAAAACGGTATTTTCCGTAAAAAGTTTCAATTTTTATACAGACCCACGCTCCGCGTCAAACAATCTCCCTAGTAAGGAAATTTAAGGCACTTATTCCAGGGGGGCAAAAGCGGAAATGGATGTACTTTCCCTTCTAGGGTCGTAAGTGGAAGGAAATAAAATAGGGGAGAATCAATATCCTCGGAAAATTTCTTTACGAAAGGGGACTGCCTGTCCCCACCGCAGGTGCACATTTAAGAGCCTTGTGACATTCGTTTCTCAGAATGACCTACCTTTAGTTTATTCGTCACAAAATATTTATTTTGTATTTTGGATTGAGTGAGTGAAAGTTGTATTATTGTGTCACACAAAAAAAGCAACATGAGGGTTATTGGCGTCTGACCTTCAGAGGCGGATTAAGCGGGCGTCAGACTCGGTGGCCGCCAGGGGCCCCAAGCTTGATGGATTCCACCAGTGGCGTAACAAAGAATATTAGTGCCCCTCTGCAAACTCAGGTTTGGACCCCAAGCCCAAATATATTTACAGAAATGGCCATATTATATACAGAATAAAATATATGTTTTGGACAAAATGGATATGGTAAAAATTATTGATGAATTTCCCAAAGAGAAATCAAACTGTAAGCTCTTAATTTTTTTGTATACAGTTAAGATTTTTCTTTAGCCGATGAGAGTTTTATTGAAATCAATACATTTTATTTTGAGAATTTAAAAAGTGACTCTTTTCACTATTTTAGTGGCTCGACTCTTGAGCCTATGGGCCTCAAACCGTTTACCGCCAGGGGCCTCCAACTACTTTAATCTGCCTCTGCTGACCTTTTCAAACTGAATCTAGGTCAAGTGACGAGGCTAACACCTAAATTGGCACTTCCTTCTCTTAAGTACCACACCACATCAACCGGGTGACATTGAGCTTCGACAGATTTAACGAACATCGGGCCCTGTGTACGGCGAGTTATCAGTAGCTCTAGGACTCAAACCTGTGTCATCTTGGCGTATTTTGGTGGAAAGCTTATACACAGTGTGGAATTCACTTGTATTTAGCAAACAGTCTTTGAAGTATTTAGCATACACAACTTTCAGGAAAGTAAACTCTTTTTACAGGAAACCCTTTGAAAAATTAAACTCACCCCTGATCAAAACGATCGTGCCTTTTCAAGCAAAAATTATTTCTCTCAGTCGCCCATTCGGTATAGTGGTTAGTGATGCTTACTGCTGTACAGAAGGGTCTGGGTTCAAATCCCAGGGAGTGAGTGAGTGATTGAATAATAACGTCCCACTGTTCAGCCACTCAAGGGCGACGGACTTTGCAATTTTGAGCTCTGGTCAAGTGACGAGGGCGACACCTGAGCAGGCCCCCTCCTCTCCAAAATACCACACCAACGGGAGGACGTTCGAGCTCTCGAAAGATTTAACGTACATCGCTTCTCTACACTGCTGGACTTGAGTGGCACTAGGCTTGAAATCATGACACGCCGGCCACGAGTCCGTTACCTTGACCACAAGGCTGCCGCGGCCACCGAATTCTTGAGAAGGCATGTCTTTGTGTGACATGGGGGTGTGACCGAGGCAGCCAAGTGGTCAAGGTATCGGATCACGGCTGGCGTGTCATGAGTTCGAGCCCAGTACCACATTACGCCCCCGTGTAGGGGCGCGATGCACGTTAAATCTGTTGAGAGCTCAAACGTCCTCCCGTTGGTGTGGTGTTGGTAGTTAGGAGAGTGGAGTGCCAGCTCAGGTGTCGTCTTCGTCACTTGACCATGGTTCAAAATGACGCGGACCGTCGCCAAAAGCCCTCGTGTTGCTAATCAGTGCGACGTTAATATTCCTTCACTCACTCATGATGAATTTCTTGGGCCTTGATCACTTATTACTGTCGATCAGGTGGTATAAGTTACCACAACATCAAAAATATTTCTTTAGAGTGAAATATCTATAGCTTTTGTTAACATTTGCACATCTTTTGTGTGTGTGTTCTAAAATAGCATGTAAGTAAATACATTTTAACATGAAGTATGTTTGAATTGATTGTGTGTTGCATTTGAATTGAGTTGTGTGTTGCATTTGAATTAGAGCCGTTCTACAGATAGTGGGTTATTTGAGAGACGGACTTTATGATTTTGAGCCACGGTCAATTATTTGATTGGATGATGACAGTGGCACACACAAGGGGGTGTCCTTGGGGTCCGGACACCTCCAAAGCCCTTGAGTTTTTTTTTCGATTGATCCTATATATATAACGTAAAAATTAATTAAGTACTTGTAATTAACAATTTATTTGATTAATTAATGCTAATTATTAATTCAATAACCGATTTTTTAATGTATTTTGTGAACAAAATCAGAAGAATCAATGGGTGTTCTCTTGAGATATGATACGAGTTGGAGGATTTTCGATTATGGACTCCCCCCTTGAAAAATTTTTGTGTGAGCTACTGGTGGATGAATAAATTAAATAACGAATTGAAGAAAATCATGTATTTATAATGATCAATATACACTTATAATTTAATTTTTTGTTTAACATGGCATTTAGGCCATGTTAAACATTAGATCTGAATCAACATAGCTCTATAAAGCAGCACGAAGACTATTGGCGACGGGCCTCGTCGTTTTGGACCTTGGTCAAGTGACCTTGAACCTTCGTCACCAACCTCTCCCAACTGTCAACACTACGCTTTTAGGAGGTCATTGAGCCTCGACAGATTAAACGTGCATCAACTTCTCAACACGGTGGGTCTTCAATGACCTCGAGACTCCAACCTGCAATACTCCGGCCACGAGTACGTGACCATAACCACAAGGCTACCGCTGTCACAATATCGCATTTAAGAGGTAACACTGAAGCTATTGGCCATGGCTCAATATGACGAGGTACGTCACCAATAGGGGCAGTGGGTAGCCTAGTGGCCGGGCTCTAAACCGGAAGGTCTGGGTTCAATTCCCGATGCCACCATACACCCTCCGAGTACACACGGAGTACGTGCTCGTTAAATCAGTGGGTCCGAAAGTCTTGTGGGCGGTCGTAGTAGAATCCACTAGTGAAGGGGCTGGAGAATATTTCCCTACCCTCCAGTTCCATGCCTAAATTGTGGAGGTGGAGATAAGTGGTGTCGCCATCTATCGTGTATGAACCGAGCCAAACCGTACTGTCGCCTGCATGGTGTTCAAAGCTAAAAGCTAACGACAGGCATATACCTGGCCCCTTGTCACGATGAATTTCGTGGGCCTCGATCTGACACCGTCAGACAGGTGGCATTAGAAACAACAACGTCACCAAGAGCCCTCGTGCAGTTTTCTAGTGCGACTTTGGTTTCTAACAATCCCCCGGTATTAAATCATGAGTATTAAAAAAAGGAGGGATCATATATTCCGAATGATTCGCCGTTGGACATTTTTTTAAGATTGTTCGTAGATTTCCGATAATTTCTCACCCCTTACGCGAGCAATTTGTGAGCAACTGAAAGAAAAAAATCATCCCAAACCAAACCGAGTGACTCGAAAAAACCTAATTTGGAATTAAATTCACTCCATCCTTCTACTTGAATGCTGACGAGACATTTTTCTTTTTCGACCCCTTCCCCCGCCTACCTTGTCAATTTATCCTCTCCCAACTTAATTTAATTGCAATCTAAAATCATTAAGAGTCGATGGCGATCTAGGAGGCAACTTTTAAACGATCGTTTGCTTTTATTCCATCACCCCCCCCCCAACCCCTTTACCGAAAATCGTTTGAATTTTCCACATTCACTCCTCTGGGTCATTGTGAACTGTTTATTCGATTCGTTTGAAGGAGGGGAAGTGCTGAGGGACGCTGCAGAGAATAATGGATTTTGGCACCTTGACTTCTTTTTATTTTTGTGTTAATTGAATCAAAAATGAATATAAAGCAGACAAACTATTGGGAAAAGTTCCTCGCTCTGAACTGCGCTCTCTCATCTTGTTTGCATCAATTCATAATGTATGAGATATGCTAATGGTAATTTTATTTAGAAAAATTGAAAAAAATGAGCTTTTTGTTGAATGCAATATTTTCCAATACCTCAAGAGAAGAATATATTGAATATATTTGTTGTTTGTATTTGATTGTTGGCGGTATGCACGCGGAAGAACAATAACTAGAACACCTCAGGGTGTCCACACGTGTTCCTCTAAAAATTAAAAGAGATAACAATTCGTTTTATAAGCTTCGCAATAAACTTTCTTGCTCTTAAAAAAAAGTTGGTTTTTCTTGTGATATTCTCATTTTAGAAAACTTTTCTTACTCCTTCGCAAGCATATATTACACCCTGCTCTTTTTTTTTTTTTTTTTTGTTTTTTACACGATTTTGAAATAAGACGGGTAACTAGTTTGATATCACGGGGCAAGATGCCAAGCAGCGCATGTCATTGGAATGAAATCCAAGATGGCAACCTGACTCGTCAGGAAAATAATTTTTAAGAACTATTTTGAAACATAATAAAATCTATTTCAAATGAAGAATATAGGAAGAGATTGAAACTAACCAAAATCAATAAATAATGAATATCAATAAAAAAATCATATTTACTAATAGTAATATTATGCAGTATACAATAATCTTATAAGATAATTTTATAGTAATTATTATATATTATATAGTAATAATTATATTATATATTCATATAGAATTATTTAATAATAATTATTTAAAAATAATAATCATATAATTTAATAGTTTTTATAAAAAAAGAATTATCATCGTATTGTAATATAATAAGTATCGAACATATAGAAGAATACTCATTTAACATAAATAAATTTTAAAAAATAATAACTATAAATAAATAACACCTGTTAATAATATTTACAAAATTAAAAATTATTACAAATAACGAATATTATACGATTATTACTCATAATAATAATTGTATTTTATATTATATAATATGAATAAAATAATTTCATAAAATATATTAAAATTGTTAATGAATAGCAATTAAAAAGTACTGAAAACTTGCTATGTTCCAAAAACTGCAAGTTTTCTCAACGAATTTCATCGAACAAGGAACGTTAAAAAAACATTTTTAAAAAGTAAAACAAAGTAAAAATAAACGATTTATAGCAACAATTAAAAAATACAATACTCATTCTTTTTATTTAAACTATCTTAGTACTCACTAATGATATTAGAAATATTCATATTCGAAAATAGCATAAAAAAAACTACAGAAGGCTGAAATAATAAGTTGATTTGGAATTGCAATGAAGATGGTTAAATTGTAAAAGAAATCGAATTAAAATCGTCTGAAATTGATAGGATTACCGCGGAAACAAAACCAATAAAAATTATTTTTAATATGCGTTATCTCCATGGCAACCACATCGCCAGACGATTAAAATATCAAGGTAAACATATTCAAATGTCGTCGCCCATCTTGGCGAACATAAACAACAACTTAACGCCTACCTGTGATATCAAACTAGCACCTAAAACGTACATACATTTAACAAATTGTTTTTATTTTACACGAATTTTTTTTAAAAAATGGAGATTTGTGCTCTTTGGGTGAGTGAATATTAACGTTGCACAGGTTATGCTACACGAGGGCTTTTGGTGACGGACCTCGTTATTTTGAACCATGGTCAAGTAACGAGGAGGACACCTGAGCAGGCACCCCTCTCCTAACTATCATACCAATGGGAGGACGTTTGAGCTCTGGACAGATTTAACATGCATCACTCCCCTACACGGCGGATCTTCAGTGGTACTGGGCTCGAACTCGTGACACGCCAGCCATGATCCGATACCTTGACCACTTGACTACCGCGGCCACTCGTGCCCTATGGATGAGGACGATGTGATCAAATTTATGACAGTTGATGATAACAAAGTCGATAATAACGGAGGTAAAATTCAGCTATTGACAGCTGTCTTTTTTTTTTTTTTTTTGCGAGGACTTGAAATTGCTACAAGTATGTTAAAGTAATCAAGTTTTGTCTAGCAGGATATCAAGAATTATGTAAATAGCTTGAAAAACCATTAAAAAAAAGCATCTAAAAAGACTTTGTAACAACAAAAAGAAAACCAACTGAAGCCGTTAATAATTAATGTAATTCTTCATTTGAATCCAAACCTACAATTGTGCTAGACATGTCTGACGCATAAACTAATGATAGAGTTTTAAAACGTGTACGCTTGTTATCAAGTAGCCATGAACAGTTGTCAGTTAGCAGTTTTATTCCTAATTTAAATTCGAATTTTGATATATTGTATATACTTATAGACTCAATTTTCGATGTGAGTGGTATGCGTTAAGCAGCGAATGATATGGAATATAAGATGACCGCCTAGCTGAACAAATCATCAGGAAAATAAATTTAAAAGACTGCTATTTAATGACGAAAGTTTTCGAAATGCTGAAATAGGATTGAGTTTAAATAAAGTAAAAAGAAAGCAAATTTAAAAACTGCTTAACTTTTTGCTAAAAACACCATGGGAAAAGACGAATACTAGGATTTAAAAAAAAATTAATTGAATTTAGAAATGCCGGAAAAAGAAGTAAAAACAAGTATAATATTGAAAATACATTGTTCCAAAAGATGAAATTTAAAAAAAAATTACCACCAGGAAAATATAATAACTATTAATTGAGGAATGTTTTGAAAGGCTATTAATTCAATTCAGTTAAATCTTAATTTTAAAAAAAAGAATAAGTTACAACTTTTAGAAAACAAAATGGACCCAAAGTGGGAATTTGGTCCGAAATAATTAAAAGCGCAACCCTCATATTCTGTAAGAAAAACTATCTTGGTACTCACCGATAGTATTAGAAACATCCATATTCGAAAATAGCTCAATTACAAAAGAAGACTGAAGCAGTAGCTTTAAGAATAAATGCAATGAAAAAGGTTACATTTTTGAAGAAAGCGAATTAAAATCACCCGAAATAAATAGGGTTACCTCTAAAAAGAACAATGTATATATATAATAAAAATTAACAAAAATAAATGCCATCCCCCCCCCCATGATCACACCATAAAAATATCAAGGTAACCCTATTGTAATGTTTCCGCCCATCTCGGCGACCCTAAACAACAACTTGGCGCGTAGCACTTCGATATCAAATTAGTACCAAATCTTTTTTTCATGGATGACAAAAATTTTATAGGGGTTTTAAGGAACAAAAGTCTATTGGAAACTCGTCGAGGAAAAGGAAAAGGATGATAAACTTTCCGAGTGTAAAATCAACTTATCACTCCCATCTCTCCAGAGATTAGGGGAATAAAGAAATGAGAAGAAGGAGGGAAAGGGGTGGAGAAAAATCTCGTTAGAGGAAACTTTTGTTGGGAAGCCAAACTATTTAGAGAAACAGCTTTTTCTACAAGAGTAATTAGCGAAGTAACTTGTAAGAAGGGTAAGAGATAAGTTTTTTTTTTCGTGTGTGTGTATGTAGAGCAAAAATCTGTTGTCCCCCACACCTTCGCTCTTTCTGAATGCAAAGCACATTGACTTCCTCCCTTTGGAGCCACAGTGGCTTAATGAGAAAAAATAACAGAAGGGGAGATGTGCTGGTCAAGGAAGAAATGGTTGCTCCGATTTGCTATCACACCGTGAAGTACTTCCAGACAAATTTAGACAAATATGAAATCACAGGAAAGGTATTTTGCTTAGTAGAACAAAAATTCCGCCCATGCGCTATATGGGTTAGTGCCGCTGACTGCTGTGCCGCAGGACTTGAGTTCGAAGCCCGGAGGTTTGCAAATGTATGGCTCCTGTGCGGCAAGGAGGCACTATTAGTATTCGTCGAGCCGCCAGTTCTTTCGAGAGATTGGTAGAAGTGGAAGAGGTGAGAGGTCCTTGACCACACCTCCAGGTGCTTACCCTCAAAATTGGAGTGGGTGAGTTAGTAAATATTAACGTCATTTTATTCAGCTATATGAGGGCTTTTGGCGACAAGTGACGAGGACGACGCTGGAGCTGGCACCCCCCTCTACTTCTGCACCACACCAACGGGAGGACGTTCCAGCCACGACAGATTTAACGTGCATCACCCCCCCCCCGACACGGCGCGTCATCAGCGACACTGAGCTCGAACTAATGACATGCTTGCCATGAGCTGATACCTTGACCACTCGACTACCGCGGCCACTTGGCTCTGCTCAGACATCAAAGGAAAGAGGACATTCTGGACAGAATTGTGACCTGTCGTGAAAAATGGGTGTACTACAACAATACATGCCGTAAAGGCCACGTGATCTTGACCACTAGGCTATTACGACCTCTCAAATTTAAGGTGGAACCGAGCCAAATGACACAACTAGCCCCATGCCACGATGCATATTGTGGGCTTCGATCTGACACTTTGATCAGGTAGAATCAGAAGCAACACACAAACATTGAAATGGAATAACAAGTCGAGACAACCATTTTCTAGGTATCAAGAAGAAAATCTGCCCTTAGACCCAAACAAACTCCAGTATGAACGTGTTTGCAAACTGATACCTTTGTCCTCATCAGTTGCTCCTATTGGCTCCCAAAACGGGACAGTAAGTAACCGGACAAATATCTGGCAATGATTGATTTGTCGACAATCACAGTACAGATTGAGAGCTCATCTACTAGCCCGCTAAAATTAACCCCAACTTCGCATGTTACATGAAAGCCAGTCACCCTCCTCAGTAAGAGCTACATTAATGTCGCACTATGAATCAACACGAAAGCTATAGGCGACAACCTCGTCGTTTTGCACCTCGGTCAACTGACGAGGACGGCATCTGAGCTTGCTGCCCATTCTCCAAACTACCACACTATGGACGCTGACTGCTGTGCCGTAGGGCCTGGGTTCGAATCCCGGAGAAGGCAAGGATGTTTGTAAATGTATAGTGCCTTCGCGGCATGGGGTACTCTAAATAGCCGTCGAGCCGCAAGTCCTCTCGTGAGATGGGTGGAAGGGGAAGAGAGGTGGGAAGTCTCGGACCACTCCCAGGGTATCCTCCCTCAAAATTGGGTTGGAACCGAGACAAATCGTACTGTCACTTGCATGGTGCTCAAAGCTACGGCAAACGACAGGCGTAAAATCTAGCCCGATGCCGTGATGAATTTCGTGGGCCTCGATCTGACTACGTCAGACAGGTGGCATTAGCAACAACAACAACAACACTACGCCAACGGGATTACTTCCAAGCCTCGACAGAATTAATGTGCTCCAGCTCTTTGTACATGGTGGGTCTTCAGTGGCACCAGGACTCGAACCCGTGACACGCAGATCATGAGTTCATGACTATAACCACTAGGCTCCCGTGGACCTACTCTAGGATTAGAGTGACGTTTATTCGATCTGAACCAATTCGGTGAATGAATGAATATCAACGTCGCACAGTTCAGCTACACGAGGGCTTTGGGCGTACCTCGTCATTTTGAACCATGGTCAAGTAACGAGAACGACACCTGAGCTGGCACCTCCCTCTCCTAACTACCACACCACACCAACGGGAGGACGTTTAAGCTCTCGACAGATTTAACGTGCATCGCTCCCCTACACGGCAAGTCTTTAGTGGTACTGGGCTCGAACTCATGACATGCTAGCCATGATCCGATACCTTGGCCACTGGGCTACCGCGGCTTTCTGTGAAGTGACAGTGTTTGGAGTTTTGAAATTTAGATAGCGTTTCAAATGCCTTTCTCGTCTTTTGATCCTGGTGTGTTTAAATGATACGGTTACAGTGTCCGTCGAAGAGCTGTAGCGAGATAAGCAAACGGAATGGAGTAAATTGCGCTCTGGTTTCATTTCTCGTTGCTGAGTTTCTTCGCTTCCATCGGCTGTTTAAATAATTTGAGAAATTGATTTTAAGAGGGGGGGGGTGTCTTCCATTCGTTCACTCGATCCGGCTCGGAATCCCTTCCTGTTTCCCGGAACTTCAGGAGATGAGCGTAAATATTAATGCTGCGAAGTGCACTGAAAGCTACGAGAAAAGCTTCTAATGCATTTCTTATGAAGGGAGCGGGAAGTGAAAACAATCCGTCGTTGGCAATCCCGTAGTCGAAGTAGAAAGAGATGATTTTTTTTTAAAAAAAGAGTGCTTTTTTTGTTGTTGTTGACATTGGAATTAAGGAGAAAGTGTCTTCTTTAAATGTGTTTTTTTTCTTTTTAATTTTTTTTTGTAAAGGTTCCTATTTGTAACAAAAAGAGTACAGTAATACCTCGACTTACGCTATCCTGACTTATTGGAGCCCTGAGTTACCCAATTTTCCAATCTTGTCGATTCATCTTTTGTTTGAGAGATACCTCTTTGCTTACCCGGAATCAGCCCCAATCCTTTTTTTTTTACAATTATTTATATTGTACACGATAAAATTTGCAATTCCAGTGAATAATTTAATTTAGAGAAAGTATACTTACCTACTTTTAAAAACTTTTCGATTTGCCTTTGATAATGTGAGAAAAAGTATCAATCAAACTGAACCAAGAAGTTTTAAATGGGCATGACTTTAATAAAGGACACGCATCACAGATGCTTTTCGTTAACATTACAGGAACGTTATTTGCATTCAAAACTGTCCTAAGTTGTTTAAGTTATTGTAGATTTACTGTCTTTTGATGATGGACAAATTGCCAGTTGAACATGTTCTTGCTTGTGTCATTTTGACAGGGTGAAGTGTGTCTTGTGGTACACTCTTCACATTCTTCTTGATGGAATTCTTAAGGTAGCATTTAAAAATATCTCTTTGAACTCAAACGCTTCATTTTTATTGTTTTTCTCAAATTTACTTTCGCCATTAGAATCAATATGAATTATTTCAGCAGGTTCTTCCCTTGCTTGATTAATTTCAACTTCCTTCAATAAATATCACAAATGCCTATTTTTTATATATATATTCTGATCACATAAACCATCAACAGCAATCAAAGCTACTAAATCATTCAATGGGAAAAAATGTAACCAGGCCATAGAAAATATTTTGGAACGAAAGTGGTTGCGCGCGGGGAACTCAGTCATCACAATTACCTTTAGATAGTAAAAAAACGTTTGCCACTCTCAAAAAAGGGGGAGATATGTGAGAAATATATTTTAGTTCCCAAGAAGAGACTGTCATATAGGAGAATTCTGTCAAGGTGATTAGTAATAAATAAACAGTTTTCCTAGAATTAACGATTTCGTGAGCCTGGGGCGACTCTGTGTCCCACGCCCCCGCGTTAAGGACTTTTGGAATTAATGTTTTAGATGTAGTGAGAATCCTCTGACAATATTTGAATGAATCATCGCAAAAATCTTTAAATGGCGTCTAGAAAGAAAAAAAACATGTCTTTTTCGTCACTGAAAGTTGAGTGTAATCAGTGTCAGGGCCTGATGCGAAACCCGGGGTTACGTCATTTTGATATCTCATCAATTCGTCTTTCGTTTGGGGAAAAAATTAGCGAAATTGGTCATGTAATTGAAGAAGTTTTCAATATGGGTTTAGAATAAATTCAGAAGCGTATAGTGGACGTTCAAGAACTGCTGGATTCCTAGTCTAGGATTTCCTAGGGCTAGTGCCTAGGAAATTTCAATGTGAGGCCTGAGTGTGCCTGGCATCAAAATTTCTTGCACACCCTTTTTGGAGACCCCTTAATATATTAACAAATTTTCCTCGCATATCTTATGGCCAATGTCGCTTGGGAAGCAATATCAGTCCAGGGATTTCGACGATCACTAAAATCCATAGATTTCCATAAAAAATTACTGTCGGAGAAGTACGGTCGGCCTCTTGAACCCACGACCAAGATAAATTACTTATAAAAAGTTTGCACTTCCGAACGAATTTCTGAATGTAGAAAGATTCTCAACAATTTGAGGGAATTCAATAGTCTTCCAGTAGATTTCTGCTCATTGTGGCATCGAGGGATATGAAAGAGCCGATTTCCAAGCAAAAAAGGAAACGACTATTCTGCAAACCACTAATAACCATATGACCGGCTGGGTGGCGTAGTTGATTGGTCACTGGCCTTCTGCACCCAAAGTTGCGGGTTTGACCCGGGCCCAAGTCGGTGGATTTTCATGATGCAGAAAATTGACAGAGGCCATGTCGTATGATTATGCGGCCTGTACAAAATCACTTGGGTTGGGTGTTCTCGGCAAAATTAAATTCCTTGTTCAATTTCGCATCAACAGAGCTCAAGTGCGTCCCTCTAGGAGGTAATTGGGTGTCAAAATGACATTGTGGCATTTGGTATCGCCTATACGGTGCCATACTAAAAAGAGATACCAGCTCCTGGAGAATGAACTAGGTCTGCAAAGGTAAAAAATACCAATGCGCAGCCCCATTAGAAAAAAAACTTTTATATACACTGTTGGCCACTGCAAATGCAACACCAAGAAAGCAAGAGATATCACAACAAAATTTATTTTGTAGATAACATGTCGACCAAGTATCAAAGGATTAAATTTATAGACTTCTGTGAAATGTGGTTCCTGCCAGAATCAGTAGCCAGAGTAGCCGCCCTTGTTGGAGATCACCGCTGCCATACACCTCGGCAATGATTCAATGAGACTGTGGATGTGTTCTTGGGGTACAGCAGACCAAGCAGCTTCCACACGTTGCCAAAGTTGATCTGGTGTGGCAGCTGGGGGTCAATCGTTGAGCAACCATGGACCACATGTTTTCTATCGGCGAAAAATCTGGAGAGCGAGCCGGCCTGGGAAGCAATTCAATCTGGTGATTGACGAACAACCTTTGGACAATGCGTGCCACGTGTGGTAGCGCATTATCCTGTTGAAATATGGCTGTGGCCAAGCCCTGAAAGTAAGGAAGGACAACTGGCTCCAACACCTCGGAGATGTAGCACTGGCTGTTTAAAGTACCGGCAATGCGTACTAGAGGAGTGCGGGAGTGATATCCAATACCGGTTCATACTATAATACCCGGTGCAGAACCAGTGTGGCGGTGGATAACGCAGCTGTTCAGCATCCTCTCTCCACGGTGTCTCCAGAATAGAAATCGACCATCGTGGTGTTGCAGACAGATGCGTGACTAAAGACAACTTTATTCCATTCTGCCGCCCACATCCTTCTTTCATCGCACCATTGGCGGCGGAGACGTCTGTGGTTCTGCGTCAAGGGTAGACCAAGCAATGGACGTCTTGCGGACAGACCTCTCTGCTGTAAACGGCGTCGAATGGTACGCGCAGACTCTTAATGATGCGTTACAGACTCAATTTGCTGTGCAATGGTACGTGATGTGACTGAACGATCCGTCACTCCCATGCGCATAATTTTCCGGTCCTGAAGTGAATTGGTGCATTGAGGTGGATGCGATCGATCACGTTGGTCCGTCGTACCCTCCTGCATCCAACGGTCACATATCCGCATTACAGTTGTTTGGTTTCGTCCAATTCGACTACCGATTTATCTGAAAGATAATCCACAATCGCGTTAGGCCACTATCCTTCCTCTGTCGAACTCGGATACTTGATCAAATGCTGATCGCTGTTTTCTACGAGACATAACTGATCATTTTTTGAAAAAAAAACACAAGAAAAACACAATTGCTGAACTTGAAATCGTCGAAATCTCCAAGCCTTAAATAGCGCTTTGATGCGGCGCCAGAGGCGTGCGTGATGTGTGTGTGCGCTGAAATTCTAATCATTTGCATATCTCACCTCCGCTAATGCATGTTGTAAATTTCATGTTATTTACGTGCTTCTTTGAGGGTGTTGCATTTATGGTGGCCAGCAGTATAATTCTGCAAATCTCCAAATTAAATTAGAATTTAAGAGAACGTTTGCCCTATCAAATGAAGCTAAGGGAAAGGCCTGGGAGTGTCTCCCTAGTTCAAAGCTAGTCATTCCGTATTTTCCGCGTATTCCATATTTCGTCTTTTGAGAAAGCACGATTGTTTGAATGTCCATTTTTTTAAAACTCGACTTAAGGACACTTCAGCCTATATTCTTTGTGACTCTGGAGAGTCCATGGGCAAGGAGCATATTGACGAATGCACTGCAATATTGTCTTTCAGCTCTATTGTTTATATGTTTTGGGAAGCTACATCGAGACTAACGGCTTAAATGCCAAATGTCTCATCCATGACCTGGAATTTATAAGCACCTGAACTAAACAATAATTTTTACACAGAAAAAAAAAGAGAAAACATTTGAAAATTACCTTAACGTGCAAGAAAAAATTCGAAACTCCAACAGTCCCTGGAAAAAAAAGAATCCCTGGTATTTTTGAGAAGAAAAACGAGTAAGACGAGAAGATTGCATTTGAATGAGCGAACGAATTGTCTCTCTCCTGTTTCTCTTCATAAGAAATGCATGAAAACCCTTTCTCCGAGATAAGTGCGTCGAACATTAATATTTACACTCCTCCGTCGAAATCCGGGAAATGGAACGACCCCTCTTTCGGATCATGTTCCCGGTTGCTTTTCGAGATGTTTAAAACAGAATTGTTTACTTCGCTTATACTCAACACCGTTGTCGAAAGAAGACTAAAACATACATATCTTACACTCAACATTACTAAGCACAACATGACCTACCTAGACAAAGATATGACAAAACTAGATGCAGGATGATGCATTATGACACAAATAGACATAACTGGACACATCATACAATAACATATAGCATACAATAAAATACAGCATAACCAGAATGATAAAACAAAATATAAATTGTTATGATAAATGTAACACAGCACCTTCTGTTGTTCAGAAAGTAACTTCATTGTTTCCCGACAGAAAATTTAATTCTATTTTTAACACGCTTTTATAAGTTTCACTTGTGTATGTAACGGAATCTTTGAACTCAATTTTTACCCGCTTTAAAAGGTCAGATTAATTCGAAATTTTGCACACTTGTCAAGGACCGATAACAATACAATAATTTCATAATTTTGTTCCATTGTCCTGATCAGGATCGTCAGGAATAACGATTAACAGATTTAGCGACAATACCATATACCACTTCCAGATTTGGCGACTAATTGCATATACCATTTTAAGATTTGATGACTAATTCCATATACTTTTTCAGATTTTGCGACTAAAAGATTAAGGTGTAACCCTAAAATTGAATACACACTCTTGTGATTAATAGAAATAAAACAAACAAAATACGTGTTGGTTATGTGAGAAAGGGGAGGAGGGGTGCGTCGCAATTTCTTAACATTTTGCTGAATGTTTATATATATACGTTATACATGAAAAATATACGTTCTAAGTGTTGAATATTTTTTTTATAAAGCAATACGCTTAGAAGTGATAATACGATTGACACATAATGTTACGATGTTCTTTTTAAGACGTTTTCTTGTACGTCTGTCCGGGAGGAATTTTGTAATTGATTTTAAACTTACTTCCCGATCGGCTAGAGACTTGAAATTTGGACCACAGCTCAGAAGTGGATGACAATGCATGAAAATGTGAAAAAAAGAAGAAAATAAAAACGAAAAGAAGGAATTTTATGCGTTTTAGTCCATTATAAAAACATGATACATTAAAAAACATTTTAATAATTCGAATTTTTTCTTCTTAACACACACTTTTATTAGTTTGACCTGTATGTATAGAGACGAAATCTTTGAAATAAATGCCCTTCAGACAAGTTGGTTAATATCCATTGAAGAGAAAGACTAATTCCAGCAGCCACGTAATTCCAGCTCCAAATGTCAAACTCAAGGATAAATTCAACAATAAATAAATGTTTGTACTAAAAAGTGAAAAATAAATTATAGTTTAAAAATACACTAAAAAACACGCTTTTATACTGAATCGAACTAAATAGTAAAAGAAATATTTTTTAATATAAGAATAAAATGATGAAAGAAAATTAAAGCTATTGTAGTAAAAGCGTGGGGTGCTTAGTACTACATTTTTACACTAACTCAGTATTTCGGAATAGAAGTAAGAAATTATATAAAAATTTATATGGAGTACCCCACACTTTTACCCCAATGACATTAATTTTCTCATTGATCATTTTATTCTTATATTAAGAATTTTTTTTTAACTTTTTAGTTCGATTCAGTAAAAAGCGTGTTTTTTAGTTTTTTTAAAACTATAATTCACACCCAACTTCACACTTAAGTTGCCTATTGGTTATATATTTAGAGAGCTGATAGAGCAAGCCTTTTTTGCTTATGAAAAAGCTCAATTGATTCTAAGCCAGTGCTTCTCAAACTTTCAATGTTTGCGACCCAATTTTCAATCGTAATTTTCATCGCGCCCCCTCCCTAGAATAACAATGTATTGAATTCAATAATAATGCACTTGGATGCTAAAACTACAATATGACTTTAATTATTATAAACCGTACAAAATATCAAGGTAAGTATTAAGATTTGTAGATAATTTTGTAAATGACAAGCCGATGGGTAAATAAACTTAGCCATTCACTTAGTTTCGATAAATTAATAATGAAACACATTGTGCAGTACTGATGTATTTCTACATAAATATCAGTATAAATATATATTTTATTTATTTGTTAGAATGGACTTTGCTTCCTTTCAGTACATTTTTTTTAAATAATCTTTTATTTTCCACTTTTTCGGTACGCATGCGCCCCACAGTTTGAGAAACGCTGTTCTAGGCTATAAATTTTAGTCTTTGAAATAGGAAGAGTGAAAAGCAGCATTTTGACATAATTTACTTTTTTACTATCGAAAAGGTAAAAATCATGTCCAAGTAAGAAAAAAATTAGCCGACAGCGTGCCAAAACTGGTTTGTAAAATTTCGCTCCTGCAGTTTTGATGCTGAAGATGTCCCACGTTCTGAAAAATCAGCTGAAGTTGATACAGACACAATAAAGTCATTAAGGTATCCGACTACCCTAAAATTGTGAAGTTTGCCAAAAATTGACAAATTTTTTTTATGGTTTTATTTTATGGGCCACCTTATTAGCTTTATAAAAATACCAAGTTTATTATTTTCCGTTCACTAGAACAAAAACTACAACTGTTTTTGTAAAAGCAGATGCCGTTACTGTAAGCATATGTCATACTTTAAAACGCGTTTTACACCGAAATGGTTTTTTTTTTTTTTGAAATGTTCAAACGGGGCCAGCGATTGCTCAAAAAATTTTGAAAATAATTAACTGAAATTTTTTGTGTATGTTCTGTAAAATTGTAGAAGTGTTTTAACCTTCAGATTTATTGATCACTGTTTTATTACAAAATTTATTGTCCCTTATGTTGAACATAACCACTGTTTTTTTAGCAATGCAATAGCAAAGATAAAGTGCTCTAGTTTTTGTAAAAATTAAATTATCTTATATCCTGAAGGTCATTTCAAAAATGAATAACATAGCAACTCATCAGGATTGAAAAATTGAAAATTTGTTCATACACTTTATGTTATTTTTTGTCAATTTTTACCCATTTTTCCCATTTAGTAATCATAATTTCTTTTTCTCTTCTTAATTTTAGCATATTTTTCTTAAAATGTACTAAACAAATCTAAAAACAACCAAAAAATCCCCATATCTCCATTTTTTTTTAAAAAAAGTTGTCGCAACTAGTCGGATACCTCAATTGATGGAAACCGGTGAACAACAACTCGTGAGACAACTGAGGGGTAAAATTTATCGAATTCAACTGTTCATGACCACTTGAAAGGCCTAGATTTTATCTCAAACCTCGACGTATGGGTTCCTCATGCTTTCAAACGGAAAGAAATTTATATCGTCGCGTTGATGTCTCTGTGATTTGCTTCTCAAACACACACACACAAAAGGTTCATTTTTGAAACGAGTAAAAGAGATCCAAGTATTTTTGAAAGTCAATATTCATCAAATAAAGATGATTCTATCTCTTTGGTAGGATTTTAAAGCATTCGCTTTTTTTTTAAAAAAACTTTTACCGGTCAACACAAATATTAATTCTGAAGTGTACTGTCATCAGCTGGAGAAACCGAATGAAACACTTAAGTAAAAAAGGCCAGAATTGATCATTGAAAAAGGTGCAGTTTCTCACCAAGTTACCTCTTACAAGTTTTGTAACTCGCCAAAAGCTTTTACAGCTTGAATGAGATATATCACCCCACCCACCCTATTCTCCAGATATGGCACCTTCAGATTATTTGTTCCAGTCTCTACAAAAAAATTTAGATGGTAAAACCTTTACTTGGAAAATCCCCTGTATCAGTTTTTTACCAAACTTTTATGAGCGTGTAACCATGCTACTGCCAGAAAGGTGGCAAAAGGTGTATTGGATTATAATGGATAATATATAACTTAATAAAATATTTATTCTCTATATGAAAATCATTTTCACACACACACAAAACGAAATTACATTCCGAAGAACTCAATAACTTGACTCAGCTTGCCATAATTAACAGAGAGATCGGGAAATAATGTTGTTTTTGCGTATATCGATATGAATTATTCACACTATGTTAAGCATTCATTACACAAAATTCTCAATAATAATTATAAACGAAAAAGAGAAAAGAAAACAATCATTTTTAGTAGATATATTTGTTTCTTAAGTAGTTCATACTGCTGGAAGAGCCGCAACCATGTTTTTAAAGTACTGCATAGTTTCTGTGACTCTTGGTTATTATTTCGACTTTAAAGAGTATGGAGATGCCCTTCTCTATGAACCTATTAACACAATTCTCTGCACCTTCAAGATTATAAAAGAGACAGGACTCGTCTTTTTTGTATGATGAAATAAAACATTTCTATCCGTCTAGACGTAAGAAATGACACGAGACGAATAAATTTGTAGAGAAATCTGGAATTCCTTTTAAAATGTTATGACTTTAAATATAATCGACACAAATATGTTATGCTGCATCTTGGATTCAAACACACACACACAAAAAACTTTCTAAGCGGCTTTTCAAATGTATTTTAGATGTTGATTGATGATATAAAACGCAAACAGGCAAATTTTAATTTTACTGCTCCCCCTCCCCCCTAATGTGTTTTCTAGTACAAAAATAGGGTTGTGTGTGTGTGTGTGTGTGAAGGAAAAGTTTTTATTTTTTCCAGAAAAAGGATGTTTGGGCGAAAAAATATGATAGGCATTGATATTATATAAAGTAATATCAATCATTCTCAATAATAACTATATATAATTACTGATATTCTATTATGTTAATGACAGATTACTCTATTAAAAAATTTATTCTAAAAAAATATATTATAATGGAAGACGATATAGTTTCAACTCTCTCTCTCTCTTATTTTTATAATAAAACACTAAATGAGATAAATGAGAGATATTGAAGGACATAATTAATGCAAAATTATTTTATATATATATAGATACTAAAACATTTTGTTACAAATATTATTATAAAATCTGGGTATTATTATAAAAACTAACGGTGGACCCCCACCCCCATTGTATAAATTATACAACAGTTCATACTCATTGTTGAAAGGTAAGTTAGCATCACTTTTGGTGACCTTATGGATGCTTCAATGGACCTGGGTTCGAATCCCGGAAAAGGCATGGTTTTTTGTAAATGTATAGAGCCGGTATGGCAAATGGTGGCCATAAATACTCGTCGAGTCACAAATACTCACGAGAAATTAGTGGAAGAGAGACAGAAGGTCCTTGTCCCCACAACAAGCTATTTTTCCCTCGAAATTAGGGCGGAACCGAGCCAAATCTTGCTGTCATCTATATGATGCTGAAAGCTGAGACAACGACCAGATGTAAAAAAAAACTAGCCCCTTGCCACGATGAATTCCGTGGGAGTCAATCTGATCCCATCGATCAAATAGCACGCAAAAAAAAGTTTCTTTAAAAAAAACCAATTAATATGCAATTAAATCCAGTATTTCTTAGTTTATTTTTCAATGATTGTGTCTAGAGAAATGTGCGAAGAACAAAAAGAACAAAATATTGTATCTCAATTTAACGATATACACTGCTCTGGTTACAAAAAGAGCAACACCAAGAAGGACCCCAGATATCGCAGCGAAATTTATTTCGCAGATAACATGTACAAGATCAAACGATTAAAATTGCAGCCTCTTGTGACGTGTGGATGATGACAAAATCAGTAGTTAATATAGCTGCCATTGTTGGCTATAACCTCTGCCACAAAAGCCAATCAAAGTCACTGCCAATCAAAAAGGCTTTGGATGTATCCTTGGATGGATACAGCAGTCCGTGGAGCTCCCACATATTGCCAAAGTTGATCTGATGTAGCAGCGGGTGTTGTATTACGGGCCAGTCTTTGTGCAAGCATGGACCACACGTTTTCGATTGGCGATAGATCGGGAAAAGAAGCAGGTCAAGGAAGCAATTCAATCTGATGGGTAAAGAAGAAATCTTGAACTCTGCGTTCCACGTGTAAAAGCGCATTGTCCTGTTGGAATATGGCTGATGGCAGGCCCTGAAAGTATGGGAGGACCACGGGCTCCAACACCTCAGAGATGTAGTGCTGGCTGTACAGTGTACCAGCGATGCGTACTAGAGGAGTGCAGCAGTGTAATTCAATACCAAATTTGTAGGAAAATTCGGGAAAACTATGGGAAAATTTAAATATGATTCGTCTCCTCTAGGGCACAAATGCGACCCAATGCCGAAAACCCGAGGTCAATGGGTTGCATATTGGCTGAGAAAAGGGTACGACAAAATATGGAACGAAGACGAAGACGAAATTTACGTCCTAATAGCACTTTTGTTCCACTACGTGAAAAACGCACTAGAAGAACAGAAACAGCAACACATTAATGAAACAGTAAACATTTTGTTGAAAAATTCAAATACAACAGGTGTTTGCAAGTGCATGGACTTCTCCTTCTGGTGTTCCATAAATAGCTTAGTACTCGAGAACCCCGTTATTTCAGTTGAAAATCTCATCGCTCGAATCTGTAGCTGACATGACAGGAATCTTCCGGAACTAAAGGAATTCCATGTAGCGCCACTGCCAGGCCTGCCAGAAGACTTCTGGTGATAATTTCGAACACCTACTGCAGTAAAAACTTTCAATAAAATGTTTTCTGTCCCATTAACGTGCGGCCGTGGTAGTCTAGTGGTCAAGGTCACGGTCTCGTGGCTGGCGTGTCATTAGTTCGAGCCTGATACCACTTAAGACATGTCGTGTAGGGGGGGGCGATGTACGTTAAATATGTCGAGGTTCAAACATCCTCCCGTTGTTGAAGAGTGGAAGTTAGGAAGGGGAAGCCAGCTCAGGTGTCGTCCTTGTCACTTGACCATGTTTAATATGACGAGGTCCGTCGCCAAAAGTCCTCGTGTAGCTGAATAGTGCAAGGTTAACATTCACTCAGTCACATTAATGTGTTGTTTCTGGTTTTTTTTTTTCCTGCTTCTTTGCCCCATATCTCACAACTACGACATTTACGAATCTGCATTTCTATGTGATCCCGTGTCGTCTCTGTACCTCCTACGCATCCCGAAAGTTGTTCTATTTGGTAGCGAATCACCCAATATATTTGGGGCAGTTACAATGTAACGCAATTCTATAATCAGCTCACAGTATCCTCTTCTATCATTTCTTCTACGAAATAAATTATAATTCATTTTCGATTATTTTTAGGTCATTACTCCGTTTTGTTTTAGCAGATTTTAATGAAACTATTAAGAAGGCGTGATGAGTTGGAACGGTTTCAAAATCTATCGACCTTGACCACAGTCATGCAGCGTGAAATAGTGCATTACGTGAGCTGCAAGTATCCGAAAATGGAATGGGATTTTGGAGAATTAATGCTTTGAGATTCAGTACACCTGTTTGAGCGCTTAGGGGTAGAAAATATAGTTTGACCTCCGTCGATGCTCGGGAATCGGGAAACATAGCTACTGAACAGTGGGTTGAATGAACCGCGAATTACAGCATCAATATGTAGGATGTCCGAATTGAATCTTTCAAATTTCGACAGTCCATTCTGTATAATGTAAAGGTGGAACTAGGCAAAACCTGCCACCATACACCATGATTACTCACTCAGTCAAAAGGTGACAGTCGGTCAAGCCAGTTTGCGCGATTGTAAATCATGCGCATTTATTTGTTTCGAGTTATTGTTTGTACCAGTATTTGACAACGCGTATACTATGCACTGTCTACTTTTAAGGGTCATGGGTAGGCCCACATTTGTGTAGAGGCCCTGGGCCTCAATAAGTCTTGAAACGTTCCTAGCTGCAAAGGCAAAAGCTTCGCATTAAAACATTTAACTAAATTGTATTTTGTGTGTGTTTTTTATAACTTCTTTTAATAATTATGTTTAAAAGAATATATAATACAAAGCATATGATAAATTTTAATTTTTTTTTTTTACTTATGTTGAAGGGATAGTTACATTTTATGTTTATTTTTATGCTAAGAAATTCTTCAGATAATGCATAAATAAAACTAAATATGCATTTTTGACTATCCCCTAACCGCATGCATTACCGCGGGCGAAATGTTTTAAATATTTCTTACAGTGAGGCACCCTGAAATTTCCATAGATTGGTTTGCCCCACCACAGCTACAAGGGTGTCGAATCCCTGATGTAGAAGTCAAGAAAGGCAGTGAGTAAATCTTTTGTCGCTTTTGGCGATGGACCTCGTAATTTTAAACCATGGTAATGTGACGAGGACGACACAAAGCTGTCACCCCTCCCTTAACTTCCGCACCACACCAACGTGAGGATGTTCGAGCTCTCGAAAGATTTAACGTGCATCGCTCCCCGACAAAGCGATACTAGGCTCGAACTCAAGACATGCCGGTCACAAGTGTAAAGAAGGAAAAGTACCGCGATTAAGGCTTTGTTCTAGTCATTGCAAAATTTCAGTCGGTTTGTCAATTTGTCCCCACTGCATTGAGACGCTAGTTAAAAATTTATTTGGTTTAGTGGCACAAAGACTTGAAATACAGAACGCTGACCATGTGTGCTAAGCTACTCAATGGTAATTGAAAATCGTATTACTTAAAACATAGATTACACACATGAGGAAAAAAATTGTCATTAGTTATCTTGAAAATATATGCAATAAACACCTGTTTTATATTCGGATATATATGTATTTTATTATATTGATGCATACCTCAAAAACATTAAAAATGTATTAAAACACAATACCTCTAAAATCACATGGAACTTCATCCCTGTTAAGATAACAATTCACCTTTAAAGATTTTCTTTTTTAATGTCCCATAAATTTGTTTTCGTATCTTATTCCATGCTTCTTTCAGTCTTTTAAATTCAAAAAGAACAGCTTCACACTTTAAAACAAATTTCTCAGACTTCTTTTATCGCATCAAAAAAAACAAAAAAAAGGTACAATTTATACAAAAATTAGTAAGAATATGGAGGCTTATCTGAAACATAACAAAAATACACACATTAACATTTTATTAACATATTAATATGGAAAATTATTTTAAGAGTAAGAGACTGATACTATTGTAATTATCAAGGATACAAAAATAGTTTGAGTGCTGAAAAACTAAAAAAAAATTTTAAACGTCATTTCCACTTTGTAACGATGTAAAAAGCCCTAATTAATATATATCAAGCATAGTGTATTCTATGCAAAAACACAGGTGAAATTTTAAATTAACTAAAATTGAACATTTTGGGATATCACCTTTTGAATTGATGAAAAACTTAAAAAGATTATTTTCATAAAAACGCCAAAAGGTGTATGCTTCCACCTGGAAAATTTCTTGATTAACTAATGTTTCTATTCCGTACATGTTAAAAAAAAAATCGTTTTGTCTTTTTTCTCTATTAAGAAAACCAAGTAAATGAAAGCGTTTCTACTAAGATATCCTCAGCTGAGTTTGGAAGACGAGGTTACAAGAAGATTCCAAGATTGTAAGAATAAATTCCATTTTCTTAATCCCATTGCTACATACATGGTGTAACAGAAAAAAACGAGATTTGAAAAAAGGAAGAGTTTGCAACAACTTTTTGGGTGACGTCATTCCACGCATATCTATCCATGGAGTCAATTTCGCCTTTATCGATCACGCCCGTTGGGAGTACTGCGTCATTGAGTGAACACGTGCAAATGCATTCTGCCGTCGAATCAACATCAAGTTTCTTGAGAAACTTGAAAAATCAGCCACGAAACATTTCAAAACATTCACATTTTGAAGCAATCTGAGTGACTTTAGGGGATACTTCAGGTCCTGCAAATCCCCTTATTAGATTGATTGATTGATTGATTTTTTTATTGCGCAAGAGCATTCGGCTATACTGCGCCAAACATTTGTTTAATATCTAGACGGAAAGAAAAAAGAAAATAATGACAAGAAAGAGGCGAAAAAGAGAAGGATCACTAGTATCCGGGTCATGAAGCCCGTGTTTTCAAAGACAGTAAACCCGTGGAAAAGAAAAATCATAGGCACCTCGGATTGTGACACGTACTCACCTAAAGAAGTGACTGAAATCCCCTTATTAGAATAAATTTCTTGGGGGTCAACAACCTTCTGGAGCTGATCTGACCTATGTCCAAGGATTAGAAAACAACAACAAATTTTGATACAAGTACAACAAGATCACATAAGCTTGCAGGTTGTGATGAAAATTTAAGCAAGCAATCTCACTCCTGGTTGGGAAAAAAACCTGGTAGAAATGCATGCCAGAGTACATTTGTCTCATTCTAAAATGAAATGTGCTTGCCTCTGTAAATAATATGCAATTTGCACAATAAATAAATTGAAAAAAACAGCTACAATTTTATTTCTTATGTTTTTTTATAATGAATGCAGTCATTTTAAAAAGGTGCTGCCATCGGGTATCATCAATGGGTGTCGCGAGCCAAAAACAAGTTAGCAGAAACAACAAATAAGTATATTCAGCTTTAACATAATCAAACAAAGTATAAAATCGATACATTGAACAAAAATGGTGTTCTGAGAATGCACCTTAAGAGTCCCTCACACTAGGGTAACCAACTAAAAATGAAACCAGGATCTTCTTGAGAAAGAAATATCATCCAACACTCAATATTCGGAAAAGCAAACGAGAGAGGCACCTTTTCATCAATCAGCTGCAGGAGCAGATCTGATGTCTCAGATTCGCAGGAGAAACACTTTTTTATTTTCAATGAAAACATCTTTTAAGTCATCCTTTTCGTAAAAGTTATGTTTCGTAGGGGAGAAGCGAAATTCCTAAAGCGAATTCCAGTGTTAGACTTTAGAGAACACGGCTACACCACTTGATTTAGTTGTCCACGGTGATGGTTTGTTTGGCAGACGATTTGTTAAAGCTTCGCGCATTCGGAAATTGTTGATCTAGGAGGGGGAAGAGTTTTCGAGTGAATGAATATTAACATCTCACCATTCATCTACTCTACGGCTCTTGGCGACGGACTTCGTCATTTCGAACCACGTTTAAGTGACGAGGACGACACCTGAGCTGACATCCCTCTCTCCTAACTTACATACCACACCAACGAGAGGACGTTTGAGCCTCGACAGAATTAATGTACATCGCCCACTCCTACACGACAGGCCTTCAGCGGTACTAGACTCGAACTTATGACACGCCGACCACGAGTCCGTTACCTTGTCCTCTAGGCTATCGCGGCCTTGGAAGTTTTCGAAGTAGAACATGACTATTCAATAGTTAGGTTTTTCAATCCTCCAAAGAAGAGAAAAACATGGTTTACTTAATTGTAAGCGTCACTCTTTACAACAACATACTAGTGACAACGTACTACATAACTTATAATCACGAATAGGTGACGAGGATGAGATCCAAACTTTACAATATATACCACGATAGTATGAGGATTTATAGCCTGTAGAGATTTGCAATACCTCATTCACTCTAATTATTACCACCCTCCATGCAAGCTTTTGAATGCGGTTAGTGTCACAACTATTTTAAACTTCTCCACCTTTTCTTATTTTTTCCCAAGTTTTATTTAAAATTTCCTTTCAATAACCGCACGCAGATATTTAAGAGGTAATGAGTAACGGAATTAAAAATAATATTCTCTTTAATCTTTGATATTAAAGAAATTCTTCCCTTTTCTCCCCTCGTTCAGTCGAGATGCGGCAGCCGGTTGAAAGACGGGCGTGGTTGTCAGAGATGTGACATCATGAAATAAATCAACTGGATGAGTGGTTTCCCACTTACCCCTTCACCAGCGTTGTTGCGCTGTACTCATTGTGCACTGCTTTATATTCTTATGTAACACTTCAGCAAATTATTCTTATTTTTTCCTACTTATTATGATTGAGTGGATGATAGAGATTTCTCTAAGGTTCCACGTAAATGTATAACCGTTACCTCTAGCCTGTAGAGATCCAAAATTGATTCATTGATTAGTTGACTGTTAACAGCGCATTTTAAATCAACGCGAAGGCTGTGAAAATTGTAATTCTGAAACACTATCAAGTGCGTTAAATGACACACATAAGCTGCCTCCTCATTGATTTAATCCCCACACCAAGCCAACGTGGACCTCGATAGATTTCCCACACACAATTCATTAGGGCTCGAACTTATCTTCGGTCAATAGGACGTTACAATGAAAGCTTGGCGACTGCGTCCAGGAAAATTGCGGTCTTCTATCCATCTCATAATTTCCATGATAATGTACAAACAATACCATAAACAAATGAAGAAATTGAAGCAATCCTCATTTCAAAAATTTGGTTGTAAAAATTTTTCTTCAGTCTTGTAACTGTATATTTGTCGAAACTTCCCCAATTGTCCAGAAAGGTTTGTTAAACACAATTTCTTAATTTCAAACCCCGCTTAAATGACGAAACCGACACATGAGTTGGCAAATTTACTAATACGCTTACGGCTTCGAACCGTAATTTTTTTCGTTCCGGTTCAACTAAAAATATATATATTGGTTCAGTTCCGATTTTCGTTCCGCCAAAAATAACAATTTTCAGTTCATTTCTGAATGAATAATTTTATTTTATATGCATGTTACCGGTATGTGAAATCCGTTATTTCATAGAATAATTAGGTATTTCATGAAGTAACTAGACAAGTCAGTTATAGTATGAAATATTATCGAATTCTACGCTTTAACGATCAAGAATAATGATTAATTGATCGTTAAAGTATAAAACACAGCTCTCGAAAGTTCTTTGGACCGATTCTAGCTGCTTTTAGTCAATTTTGAACAGCTTCTTTGCAATGACGTGTCTGTGTACCATTCATTACTTTGCTTTTAGACGCAGTACTTAAGCCGTCTATGTTAGCGTTTTGCATTTTGGATTATTAATAAATAATTTTTGCAACCCGTTTTCAAGCAAGGACTTCAGCAGGGATGGAAGACCAACCTGTAAGTAAGAAATATTTAATGCAAGAGAGATTTGAATCCCCTTATTACACTGCTGGCCACCGTAAATGCAGCACCAAGAAAGACAAGAGGTAGCATACAAAATTTATTTTGTAGCAACATGTTGACCAAGTATCCAATGATTAAATTTATAGACTTCTGTGAAGTGTGGTTCCTGCCAGAATCAGTAGCCAGAGTAGCCGCCCTTGTTGGAGATCACCGCTGCCACACGCCTCGGCATTGATTCAAAGAGACTTTGGATGTGTTCTTGAGGTACAGCAGAACAAGCAGCTTCCACACGTTGCCAAAGTTGATCTGGTGTGGCAGCTGGGGATGTAATCTGGGTCAGTAGTTCATCAACCATGGCCCACATGTTTTCTATCGGTGAAAGATCCGGAGAGTGAGTCGGCGAGGGAAGCAATTCAATCTGGTGATTGACGAAGAACCTTTGGACAATGCGTGACACGTGTGGTCACACATTATCCTGTTGAAATATGGCTGTGGCCAAGCCCTGAAAGTAAGGAAGGACAAATGGCTCCAACACCTTTTAGATATAGCGCTGGTTGTTTAAAGTACCGGCAATGCGTACTAGAGGAGTGCGAGAGTGATATCCAATACCGCCCCATACCATAATACCCGGGGCAGGACCAGTGTGGCGGTGCATAACGCAGCTGTTCAGCATCCTATCTCCACGGTGTCTCCAGACTCGAATCCGACCATCGTGATGTTGCAGACAGATGCGTGACTCGTCAGTAAAGACAACTTCATTACATTCTGCCACCCACAACCTTCTTTTATCGAACCATTGGCGGCGGAGACGTCTGTGGTTCTGCGTCAAGGGTAGACCAAGCAATGGACGTCTTGCGGACAGACCACTCTGCTGTAAACGGCGTCGAATGGTACGCGCAGACACTGAATGATGTGTTACAGACTCAATGTGCTGTGCTATGGTTCGTGATGTGACTGAGTAATCCGTCACTGCCGTGCGCACAATTTGCCTGTCCTCACGTGAAGTGGTGCACTGAGGTGGATTGGATCAACCACGTCGGTCCGTCGTACCCTCCTGCATCCAACGGTCACATATCCGCATTACAGTTGTTTGGTTTCGTCCAACACGACTACCGATTTCCCTGAAAGATAAATCACAATCTCGGTAGGCCACTCTCCTTCCTCTGTCGACGTCGGATACTTGATCAAAAGCTGATCGCTGTTTTCTACGAGATATAACTGATCGTTTTTTGAAAAAACCACAAGAAAAACACAATTGCCGAACTTGAAATCGTCGAAATCTCCAAGCTTTAAAGAGCGCTTTGAGGTGGTGCCACAGGCGTGCGTGATGTGTGTCTGTGCTGAAACTCTAATCATTTGCATATCTCCCCTCCGCTAATGCATGTAGTAAATTTAATGTTATTTGAGTGCTTCCTTCAGGGTTTTCATTTACGGTGTCCAGCAGTGTAAATAAGCGTGGGATAAAGGGAAACAGTGAAAAATTATTAACTGCGGTAGAAAAATAAAAAGTGCTAAAACTGCACAGATACAATTACCACGTGACTATTGGTTACTCCAGCATTATAATTTCCTTGTGAAGTTCAAAGAGTAAAAAAGTTATTTGCGCAGTAACAGATGCAAATTATATTCTTTTTTTTTAAATTTTATTTCCCTTTCTATTTTATTAATGTTAGCAATATGAACAATTTTTATTTATCATCTGCTTTTCCATATTATTTATCAATTAATCATCCACAGTTCAGACAAACTATATTTTTCGAGAGGTTTTAGCTATTTATGATCAGTTAATTTATTAAATAAGTTTGAAATTCTTTATTTTTCAGTTGAACGGTCAATCATTAGTTATTTCATAGAATAACTACGTAGAGTATAAAATTTTTCATTTGCTATATACTTTAATTGACTTGTTTAGTTATTTCAAATTTTTCCTAAATATTCTATGAAATAACTGAATTATACACACTTTAATGTATGCGACTACCCAAAATTTGTCGTTTTGGAGAATATTTTCGAAATTGATTTTATGCTTTCATTTCATAGCCCCATACATTTAAGATTCTAAAAACACTCTAGTTTTATTTCTGGGATATTTAAAAGCAAAGTTATTACATAATTAGTAAACCGGAAATGGAGTTTACAAAACCGGAAGTACGTCCCGACTCAAAATATTTTTAAGATATTGAATTAAAATTTTCAGAACATCTTTTATTTAGTTATATCTGTGTTATGAATCAAAATCTAATCTCTGTGTATATATTTCTGTACTTTATTGCTTTTTTTATGGAAAAAAAATGTCATTTTATTTTTTTTAAAAAATCGTGTTTTTGCATAAAATTTGGCATAATTAAAAAACAAAAGTATTACATATCTTTAAATTCCTAACACATATAAGGATGTTATTCACCTACTTTATAAATATTATTTGAATACATACATTAGAATTTTCTGTAAATACAATTTTTCATCAAATAGTTACAATTGGTATAGTCTATAAAACTCTCCAGAAAACAGCAAAAGTTTTTTAAAAAAAGTCCGAAGTAGTTAAACTTGAAGCCAAAGAGATCTTGACCAATAAATATGGAGAGTTTAAAAAATGTACAATTAGTAGAAAATTGTTTATACCATATTAAAATCTTTAAATATATCGACCCGAAATAAACCGATATTTTTTTCGTTTGGTTTCCGGTTTTCGTTTCAGCTCTGGTTAGAAGATTTGAAAAGGTTTAACGTACAGCAATAGGTGGTTTTCAGAAATCGACATTCAGGCTGCTACTGGTTACGAGTCGCGGTCTTCATATAAAATACAGCGGAGGTTCATTGATTAAGTACCACTTCGAAACATGCAGTGGATGCAATCACTGGCTCTCACAAAAAATTTTTAATGGGGTTGGGGGAGTGTCAAAAGTTCACCATTCTCGTATCGCACCTCAATACGCCGCCAAACAAGTCCTTTTGATTTTTTCGACTTTGAAACAGTAAATTACTGAATGTATAATTAGCTTTAATTAATAAAATAAATTGTTAATAAGAAATACTTCAATAAATGTTACGTACTGCATACATAGGATTATTACCAATCATAGAAAAATATCAAGGTATCCGGACCCGTGGAACACCCCCACCTCCCCTGCCTTGTGTGCGCCACTGGATGCAATAGATAACACAAAAGTAAATTTTGCGCTAATGATATTCAAAAAAATGAAACCTTATTTAGGGATCTATAAGAGCATTTAGCTTTTAGTTTTTTTTTATGCCTCATTTTAAATTAAGTGAAAAAAATCCAATTTTTTTCTAATCCAGACTTAAAAAAAGATTTTTCTTTTGGCTGTTGAAGTAATTTGTTTATTATTCGTTAAGTGAGGAGGTTTTTTGCATTCATTTTAAACAAGAAAAGTTCCTTTATTCCCAAAATTCGTTAAATAGGGGTTTGATAAATCGGAGTTTAACTGTATTTAATTTTTGATTATATAATGGTAATTTTTTTTCATGTACACTTATGAATTAATTTAACAAAAAAAAAAAAGAAGAAAAAAAAAAGGAATTTCCAGAATTTACTCAAATTTTCATCAAAATCGCATTTAATCTTCCGCTCAAACAAGAAACGAAAGAAAAAAAGAGAGCGAATCTTATTCAATATTTAAAACTTTCAGTTAGTTACCTGTACAAAAGAGAAAACCTACTCCATTTTTCAAAAAGTCATATCGAAATGTAATTTCGCAGATGATTTTCCTTTCTACCTGAATACCAAAAAAGAGGAGAAAGAAATCCGGAAAAATAATATCAATCATTCCGAAGCGGCTCCGGAATTTTTTATAGGTACAAAGAGTTTCCCGGACTCCCCACCAAAAAAGGAATGTTTTTTAAAAAATAGAGCAGCCATTTTTTTTAAAGTTTCATCAAATAAAAGAAACAGAAGGCATCGATCGGTAAAAAGGTCTTCTCCAAATAAGTTAGTTATTTATCGTTTGGATGTGATTAGATTTTGCTTCCCTCCGATTGGTCGAAATCTTTCTCTATTATGATGCTTAGAAAAAAAACGTCTGGAGACAAGACGTCGTAGTTTACATTTAAAGAAGTTCCTTTTCCACTCTTCTTTATTTATAGTTTCACTCAAAAGGGATAAAAATAATATGATGTATGACACTACAAAATATATATCTTAATAAAAAAAAAGTGCCACATCGCGATGGTATGTACAAAACATACGGAAAAAAAAGGAATCTTTATAAAGCAGGGGTAGATAACCTTTCAGCTGCGGCATGCCAAACTAATCTACCAATATAATTCAGCGTGTCAAACAGCAGGACATTTTTGAAACCATTCGATTGCCGGGATCATGCAGACGGAGTTAGAGTACAGAAGTCAATAAGTCATATTACGTTGAGTAGAAGTTTTCCACCCCCCAAAAAACAATCTTGTAAAATAATAAATGCATACAAAATCAGCAAAGCTAATGAAGATAGTAGTCTCCATTTGAATCTATAATGGTCTACCAGAGGTTTGGCAACTTTTCAATCCCTTGTGCGAAGAGCTGAGGCGTGTGCAAGTCCAGAAAGTGATCGACCCCATTTATGACGTCGTCATTTAAATGGTGCCATCAAGATGCAGCTACAGATGTGAAAACAGAGAGTAATCCGAAGGTACCATGTCTAGACTGTATCGTGGATGTTGCATCAAATCCCACTCCAGCGTGTAGAGCAGTGATTCCCAAAGTCGTCTATATAAACCCCCAGGGGTCTATGACAACTTCCAAGGGTTCCTGGTCAGTCAAATTAATTTAGAGGTCTATGAGGTTTAAGTGGTGGTGGTGACAGTGACTCTCATTAAACTAGATCGTGACTTTAAGCTTAAAAGATAATTTATTCAAGTGGAAATCAAATTTTACCTATTTAACAGAATTATTTACTAAATTTAATGATGTTAATTTGCATTTACAAAATTCCGGAACGCATTACGCTCAATTTATCCCTTAATTTGCCGGAATTCTCAAATGAATCTCTACACTGCTGTCTTGCGGCCCATCTTAGCTTATGGTTGTCCTGCGTGGGATTATGCAGCTGATTCCAACATCAAACTATTAGATTGTGCTCAAAACTCTCTCATTAGAAATATAACCAGAGCATGCAGATATACCAAAAATAAAGAAATCTACAAAGTTCTCTCTCTCTCTCTCTCTCAAAATTCCTACTTTCAAAGCTTACATCCAAAAATTAGCCATAAAATTCTTCTACAATCCTCCTAACACCAATAATTCAAATATTTTAAATCTCAAAAATTATGATCCTAATGTTAATAGAAAGATGACCAGAAGAATACTTCTGGACTCGTACAATCCCCCTTAACTTTGATTTTCTGTCATTCCCATATGGTGAATGACCCCCTTTTAAACTATAAAATTTTCCCCTGTTATTTTTTTCATTTTTCATTCCTCTTAACTTTAATTTTCTGCGAACCACACACAGGCAACCAACTTCTCATAATTCTCAAAATTTTAAATATCTCCTTGACACCAGGACAGCGAATAGAGTGCTTAGTCACAGATCCCTGACAACCAATGGCAGACGAGCTACTCGTCTGCTTAGCATGACCTTGAAACTTTGATTTTTCCAATACCGCTGAAACCAGCCAGCTTTGCCACTCCCACTTTCTCCATCCGTGTCCACCAATCAGGACGCTCAGTCTCTATGAAGGCCTCTCAACATCAAGAGCCCAATACAATTCAGTAGCGGACGGAGGAACGCCTCGCGTTCCAGTTTCCCAACGATGACCAGCGACCACTACGTAAAAACAGGCATCAAACAATGGCGGGTGAAAACGAAAAGGAAAAAAAACTGTTTTGCCACATCCACCTTACTACCCTGATTTCACCCCTTATGACTTCAGAATATTTTCAGAAATGGTACGTCGCTTTCAAGGTCGTCGATTCCAATTTGCGGATGAAATAAAAAGTACACCACAGGATGATTTAAAGGACATGGCTAAAAATGGATTCCAGAAATGTTTCGATGACCTCTACAAGTGATGGCGAAAGTGTGTTGTTGTTCAAGGTCAAAGGAGGATTCAGCAATTTAATTGGTAATATTTTTAAGTTATAGACTCAGTAAGGGAACTTTTGAATCCTATCCCGTATTAATTTCGCATCATGAAAATATATTTCTTTCTTAACTTATAAAAATAAACAGTATAAAATATAACCATTTCTTGAACAAAATTATAAAAAATTAAAATAGTATATATATTATGTATTTTTAAACATGTTATTAAAATTAGAAATAGACAACGTAAAATATAAGTATTTCTCTTCATTCTATTCGAATAAAACAATAAATAAAAATTTTAACGTGACCCTAGTATTTGCATCGCTCTACTTTCATATCGCAAAATCAGGTGTGACTTTCTATTAAAAAGGATTCTGAGCATCCAGCTGTTAAGTACTCTTTGGCGGATGCGAGACATCATTCATAGGAGGAAAGATTTTATGCTCTGGTATGTAGAACCCAAAACAATTTCCATACTCCGGCAATGATATTCAATAATTTACAAAATAGCTGTCAATTCATCTTTAGATTTATCTTTAATTTTCTCGTTATTTCGTAACAGTCCTTATTCTAAAAATGTTTGTCAAATAAGGTTCATAACAGAAATTTATCAACTTATATACACTCAAATATTGAAAAATTTATAGAGTAGTACAGAGTGGCATTGAGATTTGTACAAGGTGCAAAATGTGTCACGCGTGTCATAGGCTCCCAACCTCTGCTTTCAAGCAATATTGCAGAAAATACTAAGGAAAAGAATATAGGTTAACCCTTTAAGTCACACTTAGTTTGAAAAAACAAGCAAAAAAAGCAATTTTTTGTAATTTAAGAAAATACATTTTGGAACCTTACTTTGGCCAAAAATTAAAAAATACAAAATCACTCAAAACATTTATTTTGCATTTTCATCCACATTAAGCCCAATATTGCCATCTTGCTCGTACAACAACTTTTATTACCTTTCTTTTCGAATAGCTGTTTCGAAAGAAAAAAAAGAAAAATCTTTTTTTTTTTTTTCAACAGAAGTAATATTTATTTTTAAAAATTCTTTTGCCTGATATAGCTGTAAGCAAGATGCAGCACACGGTTAAAAATTACAAATATTATACATGAAAAGACTGTTTTTAGCTCAACAAAAAACAGCTCAATATCTTGTAGGGGCTTCTTTTCTTTTAAAAGTGAAACAGAACTGGGAAAATGAAGTTTCGTTTATGGTAAATCCCAGAAGAATTTAGTCTACCCGATTATTTTGTATTAGTATCGCAATGATAACTTTGTATAAGCCTTTCTACTAATTTGCTTCACAATTTTAAAATTTTTTTCACTTATGCAAAATATATGCGTTCCAAATGCTGATGTCTAGCAAATAAAAGAATACTTTTTAATATTTATCTAAATTTACTATAGGTTTTATCTAAATCTACGAAATCTCGACAAAGGATCGCAGTCGGTGTCGCAAATGCAGACGGCGATCACTTAGATTCAAATGTGGAAATTACAGCAGCATAATGACACCACACGAATTATCTCGTTTCCGCATAGTTTGGCCATTTTAACGTGATTGAATTAACTCGATCATGCAAGTTTAAGGGGTTAAAGTTGGTGATTATGACTATTTTTGGCGCGAATTTAAAACAAGTGGCCAAACTATATGAAAAGTTATCGAAAAGCTAATAACGTAGGGATAACAAGTAAAAAGTAAGAGTTGCCGAAAAGTTAAGAAGGCACCTGTACTATCGAGAATATTTCATTTGAATCAAATTAAGAAATAACTTTACACAAATTCTTATTAGCATACAATCACCTTCGAAATTTTCCCCGAAAGTACCACTCAAAAATTAACGCGCAATACATAACGTACATTCTTATTTTTACTAAGCTCAATTTTTTATTCTACTATATTAAAAAAAAAATGCTGTTCGTAATACAAATTCACTTAAATCTAGCAGAGTATTTTTCTATTAAATTCCTACAATTAGCTAACTCTCTCTATATTTATCATTTTCAAATTTTCAATCGTTAATAAAATGTATTTTAAAGCACTCAATTGAGATGTTTGTGCTTATTTTGGATGAAAATACAGTAATTTAATTATAATTAATAAAAATTAATTGATTAAAACCAATTATTCACAGAATTACAGATACAGCCCCGTTGGCATCATTTTGGGCAACTTAGCGACCCTTTTGGCGACTTGTGTCAAAACTTGAAAAGGTTTTTTTTCTCACACTTTAAAGTGCTCATTTGAGCTGAAATTTTCTATACACTATTGTTTTGGGTAACAATACGATAATTTAATTAAAAGTATAGACTGAAATTATATATAATTATTTAATGAATAACAGATACAGCACGGTTGTCTTCCTTTTTAAATCTTTAAGAGATTTTTCTTCTCATGTTTCAAAGCTGAACAGTTGAACTGAAATTTTATATACATGATTGTTTTGGATTACAAAGCGATACTTAAATGATAATTAATAAAAATTAAATTACCTCTTATAATGTGATTATGTCATTGTATACATAATTATATTAATTGTAACTATTTAATAAAGAGTAACTAAAATAATTTTTTGTTGTTGATCTAAGTAGGAATTGACTTAAACAATTTTTTTTAATTGTTTGTTAAAATAATGGAATTTATGTAATAAAGTGTAATTCAAGTTAATTATTTATGCAGTGTGTGTAGGGGTTACAGAGGTGACTCGGAATCGCATGGGAAAGCAGGGTCGCAAATACCGTAATTCCGAGCTATGCTGCAAAGAAGCAGAGAAAAAAAATCAGAAGCAACTGCACATCAAGGGTCAGAAAACATTTTATTGAAAGTTTGTACTACAACATGTGTTGAAAATTACGACCAGAAGTGGGGACGTCTTAAGGCTTGGGCCAAATGGGCCACAATGGGGACCTATCGTCTCGTTTTCGACTGGCCTTAGTAAGATCATGATTCGAATGTCAACGGTCAAATGTTTTTCCGATGTAATCTCCGTAAAACTGGGAATATTGGACAATATGTCAATTGGCTACCTCGTCCATGTATAAGTCTAGGCCTTCCACCATACACCATCATTACTCATGCAGTCAGTTGAGACGGTTACATGTATTTGTGTCGGGTTATTGTTTGTAGAAATATTTGACAAAGTTTTCTATGCACTGTTAAGGATCATAGGTGGGGCTATTACTATATGTCAGTTGGCAACAATAAATTATGTAAAATTATGTGATGACTGTCCGTCGCCCATGTATAGACCTAAGGTCTACCACCATACACCATCATTACTCATTAAGTTCAAGAACGACAGTCGGTCGAGCCAGTTGTGTGATTGTAAGTCATGCACATTTATTTGTTTCGGGTTATTGTTTGACAACGTGTGATATGTGTAACGTCTATTTTTAAGTATCATAGGTGAAACTAACATTTATGTAAGTTCCAGGGTCTACATTTGTTTAAGTTCCCAGGCCGTACTTTTGCGTAGGGGCCCAGGGCCTCAAGAAGTCTTAAGACGTCTCTGACCAGAAGTAGTCTGGAAGACCCGACAGCGCGCTACTGCATGGAAATTCTTACGTTCTGGAAGATTTCTCCGGGTGGTCATGTGGTAGGTGGCACTGAATGGAAGGTTTCGTCATAATTCCCGAGGTAGTAGGATGAACACGTATTCAAACGAAGAACGGGTCGACGTGCTGATCTTGTGTGGAGTTACGGATGTAATGGGCACGCTGCTCAGCAATTGTACCAGGGACGTTTCTCGAACAGGCGTGTTCCATAACACACGATCTTTCCAAGTGTGAACAGAAGGTAACGTGAGTCTGATTATGGTCACATGAAGAATTTGGTGCACGAGGCACCCATTTGAAGATCTTGTGATGTACCCATTTTCCTTTCCCTAATTCCTAATTTCCCTAATTTCCTTTCCCTAATCCTTTCCCTAATTCCCTAAAACTGAGTACCCTATTGCGGAACAATTGTAAAAGTATTCAAGTATACCTCACTTTAATAAACGCGTTTTGATAAGCTGATTCAAGTCTTTACAATTTCATCACTCGAATATCTGTAACAATCGGAAGAATCGTGACATGCAAGTAATTTTTGAAAACGTAAGGAATTCCATGCAGAGCTGCTGTCAGGCCTACAAGACTACTTCCGGTTGTAATTTTGAACATCTATTTTAGTACAAGCTATCGATAAAATGTTCTCTGTTCCATTAATGTGTTGTTCTTGCCGTTCTTATTCCCTGCTTCCTTGCACCCTAGCTTACAACTACGGCATTTACGACTGTGCATTCCTATGTGACTCTGGGTCGTCTTTGTACCCTCTACGCTGCCTGCAAGTTTGTTGCTCTGGTGGCAAATCCCCGGGTATAAATAAAATTTATCATAAATTCTTCAAATATTCGCCAATTTATTAAACTAACGGCAAATATGCAAGTGTGTGTGCTTAAGTCAATTTTCTAACAAATGAATTTAAATCTCTTAAGAGGTATTTGTTTGGATCCTTTCTTTTCTGGAATAACAAAAAATAAAACGCGGAGGAAAACATTATCGTCATTTTACACACACAAGACGCGCCTGTTCTATTTTTTAACCTCAACTTCATTTCATTTTTCATTTTGATGGGCAGTAAAAGATCAATATTAATTTACCTCGTTCTCTGTGTTGAACGAGAAAAAATTTCATTAATCACGTTTTTAGTTTTAAAGGGGAAAAAACTTAATAAATTCATGTAGGAGGCGATTGTTCGAGGAACTATTGTTTGTGTGTGTCCTCGAATGAAAGTCGTTGTTTGAAATAAAAACAATATTCGAATTACTTTCCACGATTTCCTCAATGTAAGTTTTATGATTAAACAAGTGTCTAA
Organism: Trichonephila clavata; assembly: GCA_019973975.1. NCBI lineage: Eukaryota > Metazoa > Arthropoda > Arachnida > Araneae > Nephilidae > Trichonephila > Trichonephila clavata. Next base: position 124,713 of record BMAO01014892.1, read on the forward strand.
AAATAATTGAATGAGGGGAAAAAATTAAGTTACGAAAGAAATACTTATTGGTACCTAAATAAGAATACCAAGCTATTGGCGACTTTGGGTGAATTTCAAACGAATTTTGGTGAATTATGTGTAGATTTGAAAATATAGCCACAAGACCCATTATCTTCTTTCAATTAGGGCTTCAGATTGGTAATTACCATTTGCAGACCATCCCCCAGAGCTTGTATCAGTGTGGCATATATAGGTGGATACCAATTGCCACAATGTTATTTAGCCCCCCAGTTACCTCCCTAGAGGGACGCACTTGAGCTCTGATGATGCGAAATTGAACAAGAAATTTAATTTTGCCTAGAGCACCCAAGCCAAACAGACACTCTAAGGATCTTTAACATGTCGCACAATCATACTACATGGACGCTGTCAATTTTTTGGATCACGAAAAACAATCGACTTGGGTCGGGGTCAACCCCGCAAACTTGGAAATTCAGGGCCAGCGACAAACCAACTACGTGACCCAGCAGGTATATAGTATTATTGTAGATACTTACATATTGAATCCCACGCCATTGGCGACTTTTGGCAAATTTCAGCCAAATGTTGGCGAATTATATGTAGATTGAAAAATATAGCCATAAGACTCATTATATAATGGGATAAATTCCTGGCGGTCACATGATACTAGAGTTTCTTTCCGGGGAAACCGGGATCCTAGGAAATCGTAAAATTTTCATATTTTTTTGGATTCCCGAAAATTCTACTTGGTTTCCGGGAATGAGACTTGAATGGAATAACCACTGCTTGAAAGATTTTTAGAGACAAAATAAGCAATTTCAAAAGCATTAATTGATATTAAAGAACAAATAATGGCTAATATAGAAATTTAAAATTGTCTATAATTGTAACAGGCTTGATGCCAGAAAAAAATTCGCTTATGCAGTCGAAAAGCGACTTTGACGAAGGAGTATTTACTTTCCCTTTTGAAGGATTAAACGAATAGAATTTGCTAAGAATATGAAGCGTTCTCCAGTCCAAAAAACTCTTGAGAGACTAATTGTTAGTTTATATGTATAGTTGGATTAATGCGATGTATAAATTTTGAAAGAAAGTATGCAGCTACAGCAGTTACTTTTGATATTTCCCGCGGTTACCGAATAAAAACTTTTTGATTCGAATAGCTAAAATAATAATGACAAGGCTTTTTGTCATTATTATTTTAGAATCACATTATTATTTAGAAGAAGAATCACTCTCCAAATCTTCGCAATAAGAAGAGAACACGGAAACTAGAAAAGAAATCTTTAATGATGAACGAAAAAATAGAAAAAGCGATTCACTCAAAGACAAAGGTCCTATTTGTCTCACTCAGAAAGTGTCCTATTTGTCTCACTCTAACTTCGACAAGACAATGTGAAACAAGAAATGCATTTATTTAACTCAACATAAAACTGATCAAATATAATAAAACTGTTTGAGGATTTGAATGAAAATGCCTCCAACATCAGGTGAGATTGAGATAGAATTTTCTGCTGTCGGGGTGCTCATAACAAATCTAAGTAGGCTGCGTCATAAAAAACATAGATTGCATCGGTTTTCTAAAATCATACTTTTTAAAAATGAATAATAAACGTATTTTGTTTGCGTACTTTTTAGCTCAATATATAAATGAGAATAAATTTTGGAATTTATGTGTTTCTTTATTTTATATAGTTAATGGTACCAATTAAAAATAACTTGCTTCTAGATTTTGCAAAATTTTGATACATTCCTGGGAATTCCGAGATCTTTGTTACTCTCTCCGAATTTCTAGGAAAATACCGGGAAATCGGAAACTCTGCATGATACTACACTGCTGGCCACCGTAAATGCAACACCAAGAAAGACAAGAGATAGCACAACAAAATTTATTTTGTAGATAACATGTTGACCAAGTATCAAATGATTAAATTTATAGACTTCTCTGAAATGTGGTTCCTGCCAGAATCAGTAGCCAGAGTAGCCGCCATTGTTCGAGATCACCGCTGCCACACGCCTCGGCAATGATTCAAAGAGGCTGTGGATGTGTTCTTGGGGTACAGCAGACTAAGTAGCTTCCATATGTTGCCAAAGTAAATCTCGTGAGGCAGACGGGGGTCAATCGTTGAGCAACCATGGACCACATGTTTTCTATCGGCGAAAGATCTGGAGAGCGAGCCGGCCTGGGAAGCAATTCAATCTGGTGATTGACGAAGAACCTTTGGACAATGCGTGCTACGTGTAGTCGCGCATTATTCTGTTGAAATATGGCTGTGGCCAAGCCCTGAAGGTAAGGAAGGACAACTGGCTCCAACACCTCGGAGATGTAGCGCTGGCTGTTTAAAGTACCGGCAATGCATACTAGAGGAGTGCGAGAGTGATATCCAATACCGGTTCATACTATAATACCCGGTGCAGAACCAGTGTGGCGGTACAGAACGCAGCTGTTCAGCATCCTCTCTCCACGGTGTCTCCAGAATAGAATTCGACCATCGTGGTGTTGCAGACAGATGCGTGACTAAAGACAATTTTATTCCATTCTGCCACCCACATCCTTCTTTCATCGCACTATTGGTGGTGAAGACGTCTGTGGTTCTGCGTCAAGGGTAGACCAAGCAATGGACGCCTTGCAGACAGACCACTCTGCTGTAAACGGCGTCGAATGGTACGCGCAGACACTGAATGATGCGTTACAGACTCAAAGTGCTATGCTATGGTACGTGATGTGACTGAGCGATCCGTCACTGCCATGCGCACAATTTGCCTGTCCTCACGTGAATTGGTGCACTGAGGTAGGTGCGATCGACCACCTCGGTCCGTCGTACCCTCCTGCATCCAACGGTCACATATCCGCATTACAGTTGTTTGGTTTCGTCCAACACGACTATCGATTTCCCTGAAAGATAATCCACAATCTCGGTAGGCCACTCTCCTTCCTCTGTCGAACTCGGATACTTGATCAAAAGCTGATCGCTGTTTTGTACGAGACATAACTGATCGTTTTTTGAAGAAAAAAAACCACAAGAAAAACACAATTGCCGAACTTGAAATCGTCGAAATCTCCAATCCTTAAATAGCGCTTTGAGGTGGCCCCACAGTCGTGAGTGATGTGTGTCTGCGCTGTAATTCTAATCATTCGCATATCTCACCTCCGCTAATGCATGTTGTAAATTTCATGTTATTTGCGTGCTTCCTGCAGAGGGTTGCATTTACGGTGGCCAGCAGCGTAGTAATCGTGTATTCTCCAAAACTGAAATTAAACTTGTACTTGCTGTTTTACTGTTAAAACTTTAGATAAAATTTGATACTTGGATTAACATATTTTAGTATGAAGATTCCTCATGAAGTTTTTCGAAATTATAAAAAATAGTTATTGTGAAATAAGTCATGTGAATTTTGTTTAACTTGTGCGCTTTTATATACAAATATGTACTTTAAAAAAATGTGCAAAAGCAAAGGTTGGCAACAGCGAAACGAATCAACTGATTGGTTGAAAACACGTGATTGCACTAATGACGTCACATGAATTGAACACATTCAAAATAGTAGAAGCTCTCAAAATCTTCGGCAATTAATATTTGATAGGCTGTTAAGGTATCCGAACACGTTGAAAATGTCCAAATTCAGCAAGACAGATATTTTTGTTTTTTATTTTGTTGAATAGAGCTATCTTTTGACTTTACGAAGCATACTTTGTTTTGTTTCTACACTACCTAGAGGCCAAGTTACAATCCATTTTATAAATTTAGAAAAACCGGAAGTGGGGTTTTGATCTACCAGAAGTGGGCATTTAAATGGCTCAAAGTCTATCATGACGAGTCTGATAACTCAAAATATTACGAATGTATTTCTATAATACTTTTTGAACCTGATATTTAAGTGTTTTAGAGAATGTACTAAAATATTTCTCATTGTATGAATACTTTTTGAGTTATATGGCTTGTTATTTAAATAATAGTCTCATAAAAAATATAACATTTCTTATAATGTTTACTCAATCAGCTCTAAAATGTTCAAATTTGAATAAAAAATTAAAATTTTAGTACATTTTCTAGATAAATGCATCTAATTTGTTTTAGTAATACTTTTACTAATATATGTTTATTACTTTTTTCTCTAACTGCTTTGAAGTTTTTCAAAAATAGTGCTAAAATTTCACTTATAATTGTGATTTGTGTAAAATTCGGATAATTTATTTTGTTTTGACAGTTAAATAGTAATATTTATTGGTATTGAGTCCTAAAAGAGCATTTATAATGTTTTAGTATGCTTATTTTGTTAAAAAGTACTCCGAACGTGTTCGGATACCTTAAATTGCGGCGCTGAACTATGCTAAGTATGTGACGGATTAATCCACGACTATACTAATACCTTGAGGAAAAATATTTTATCTCAACTAACTTTCACCGAGTAAGAACGCGTGATTATGTAAAGGAAGTATATTATATAAATTCTGTTTTCGCGACTTTGAGGAATTGGCAAGTTGGAGTTAGCAAAGAGTTGGCGAGTTAGTTTGTTAGTTGAAGACTGAAGGATCGTGGAATTATTAAGAGGTCTTAGAGTTGTCCAGGAAAAAGGATTACGGAGAGTGGAACCGACGATATTGGTCAAATCCCGATAAAGAGCTCCTACAAGATTCAAGTGTAGGACCCGCTTCATAAAAAGTACAGGTATCGTGAGCTTGTTGAATTAGAAGTTAGCTTATTAGTGTGTGACGTAGTTTATATTGAGCGTATTTAAGCTATCGTAGATTCAGTTGAGGGTCAGTAGTAGTATCCCCGTGTTATTGAATCTCACCTCCGCGCTCTACTATTTGATCACCTATCTTAATTAGATTGTTATTGTGTCTGATTAATATTTTGGAAATAATAAATTAATTAGATGGAAATCATGTTTGTTGAACACCTAGCCGGGTCTGCGGGTAGACAAGGGGTTTCAGATGTAAGCAGGAACCGTCCGGCATTACAAGTATTATGGGAAAACTAAAACATAAATGCAATGGAATTATTGATTAAATAAAGTATAAGATAAGGTGATAAATTAGTCAAATGTTTGGTTGATAACCTCCCTTCTACACCAAAAAAGTATATCAGAAAAGTTAAAACTCTGAAAACAATTTTTGCTAATCAATTTAATAAAAAAAAAAAAATTATATGAGAACGATAAAGAAAAGCAGCATGGCTTTGTTTTCTGATTATTTCGATCGTCTGATTGGTAAGTTTGAACCTAGACCAAGTGACTTCAACTGGCATCTTACTGTCCATGTTTCATCGCCAAGTCAAAATGGGGACTTATACACAGCTTCGTCAGATTAAACGTGTATCAACCCCTCCACACGACGGTTCTTCAGTGTTTCTGTGATTCGACTGTAATCATTCTACTGCCAAGACCATAAAACAGTGTAGAAGTGAAACATTTGACAGTGACTGTGCGTTTCATTTTTCTTCTGCAAAATTATTACTGAGTTTGTGTGATTTTACAATCCTTGTCATTGTGGATTTATTTATATTATTTTAGGCTAAAAGAGAAAATTCAGTTATAATTGCGAGAATGTTCTGGAATAAAATGCGATTTAATTCAAAAGGTTAACACCATGGACTTCTCCTGCACTGGAAAAATAATCAACCATGTAACAATATAATTATGAACCCAGAAACGTACAGGGTTTAACAGGTTCATAGGGACAAACCTTAATATGGGGGACGAGGACGTCATAAGGATTCAGATTTGCATAACAAACCATGGTTGGTAACGTCTTCGTTCAGCGCGAGATGGCAGTTCACAAGAGACTTTAAGAAAGCAGACCTGCGTTACCACAGTCATTTGAGCTGTTATTGCCTACAGAGGAGTATGGAGCGTATTACAAACACCTCGTTGGCTGATATGTACCTGTCTTACGGATTGGTCGAAGGAAATGCAAAAACAGCAGACAGGTGGCATTGCAAAAGGTTTCAATAGAAAAATGCACCGGTCCGCCTAATGTTCACTAGTTTGCATCACAATTTGTGTGAATATGGATCATTACGAGGTAATAGTTATAGAGAGGGTGGGTCACGGTATCGAATACATTTTGCTTCATGCATCGAACAAAATGTGCTAAATACCGTCTGAAGGAATCATGTTGGGAGTTCAAGTCAGTCATGGCTTGCCTTCGTTTTGCGATACAATCTTTATGGTTCTCGTGCATTTCCTTCTGCCAATCTGTAAATCAGGTGCATATCTTCCAGCTCGGTGTTTGTAAAACGTTCCATTCTTCTCTGCAGGCGATGGCAGCTCAAATGACTACGGTTTGTTTCCTTGAAGGCTCTTGTGCACAACGCCATCTCGCGCCAAACGAAGACGTTTCCGACCATGGGTTGCTGTGCAAATCTGAATCTTTGAGATGTCTCCCACCTCCCCTCAAAGTTTGTCCCTATGAACCTGGGACACGCTGTATAAGTACGGATGACCAGTCTTATATTATTTTAAAGAAGTACTCTCAAATTTAAAGAGTTACACTTTATTCAATCATATGTATAATATATATTAGCTCACTCTCTCTATATTTATCTTGTTCAAATTTTCAATCGTTAATAAAATGCATTTTAAAGCACTCAATTGAGCTGAAATTTTGTATACACGCTTATTTTGGATGACAATACAGTAATTTAATAATAATTAATCAATATTAATTGATTAAAACTAATTATTCAATTTTGGCGACTTGTGTCAAAAGTTGAAAAGATTTTTTTCTCAGATTTTAAAGCGCTCATTTGAGCTGAAATTTTCTATACACTATTATTTTGGGTAACAATACGATATAATATAATTATAATTAATTAAAATTATTGACTGAAATTAATTATTTAAAGAATCACAGATACATTCACGTTGGCTTCATTTTTAGCGACTTGGGTCTAAACGTTAAAAGTTTTTTTTCTCACGTTTCGAAGCTGAACACTTGAACTGAAATATTTTGCACGATTGTTTTGGATGACACATTACGATGCTTTAATGATATTTAATAAAAATTAATTGCCACTTAATGTTGTGATTCTGCCACATAATTTATACAGTTAATATAAATATGTATAAACATATTTATATTAATTGTAACTATTTAATAAAAAGTAACTAAAATAATATTTATTATTTTTTTTTTGTTGATATAAGAAGGAATTGACTTAAAATTTTTTTTTATATATTATTTATTTCATAGAATTTCACACAATAGTCTTACAAACACATAAACCACACAAAAATAAAGACAAAAAAATAAAACTTTTTCCTAATGGAAACTACCTTTAAATTGAAGTTTTGATCATTTTGTGCGGGAAAACAAATTTCTTTCATTCGTCTATCAGGAAATAAAATTCGCCTCCCCGCCCCCACATCCTGTTCCGCTATTCTCGTAAAATATACGCCGATGCTTTCGTTTTGGTTGCTGCATTTTGAAACAAACTCAGATGGAGAATGGAGAGGAGTGTTCACTAATTAAATGCAGACTTTCTTTGATTTCCGGACGCATTTTAAAATGCCACAAAATTGCATTTGTCTTGGAGACTTCAAATATTCTCACGACCGCAGTAGACCGTGACCATCGTTATATCTCCAATCATGAAACAAAAGTCCTTCAAACTCCTCAAGTTAGCAGGGTGTGAAAGTTTGGAGAGAGTGAGTGAATATTAACTTCCCACTATTCAGCTACTCGAGGGTTATTGGTGACCGACCTCGTTATTTTGAAACATGGTCAAGTAACGAGAACGAAACTTGAGCTGGAAACCCCCTCTCCTAACTACCACACCACATTAGCGGGAAATCATTGAGCCTCAAAAAATTTAAATTCATCAGAATTCTCTACACGGTGGGTCTTAAGCAGAACTCATGACACGAGTCCATGATCTTGACCACAAAGCTACCACACCCTCACCATGATGCCCGTTAAATCAGTTGAGGCTAAAACTCCTCAAATTGTTTGGATGTGGAAGTATTCAGAGTGAAATGCAAACTCAAATGTCGTCCTCGTTACTTGACAAAGATTCTTAACTACGAGATCCGTCACTGACACCCCTAATAATAAAGGGATTCGTAACATTACGTATATAAACATTTCATAAAATACTATTACAACGAACACAATGTATGGCAACATAGGAATAAAAAAATAATGTTAAAAAAAATTGAAGTCAATTCTTTCTTAGGTCAGGAATGAAAATTATATTTTAGTAACTTTTTAATTAATATAAATATGTAAATACATATGACAAAATCACACAATATTAAGTGGCAAAATAGAAAGCGATTTTCCTTTTTCCTTTCTGTATATGGTGTTGGGTGGGAAGCCTAGTGGTTAGAGCATCGGATTCCAAATCGGAAGGTCTGGATTCGATGCCTGATGTTACCAAATACCCTCCGAGTATACAAGGAAAAGGTGTTCGTTATATCAGTGGGTCTGAAAGTCTTACGGGAGATCGCAGCAGAAACCACGAATGCCCGGGGAATATTTCTATCCCCTCCAGTTCTATGCCTAAATTGTGGAGGTGTAGTTAGGTGGTGTCACCATCTATCGTGCAAAAGTCCAACCTGTCTCAGGCTCTGACAACTGTCATCCCTCCCCTTCAGGAAAGACAAGATAACAACAACTATTATTTTTGTTTATTACTATTTTTTCATTCATAAATCCCATTCTCAGAAATTAGGCCCTCCTAGGTAATATTCGAACCCACGACCTTTGTATTAGAAATCCAACGAGCTATCCATTGCGCTACAAGGACACAACGGACATGTTTTCTTTCTATATATGGTGTTCGACAATTATTTTTGTTTGTTACTATTTATTCATTTTTTACTTTAATTAAGGAATTAATATTTGAGAAAACTGTATTAACTACAAGCTTAAGAAATTGGACTTGAATGTGTGGATGAATAAAAAGTACTTTAATAACGAGACTGAAAATTTGAAAAGGATATATATGTGTGTGTGTAAGGATAATTAAATTAGATCTAAAATTAAACCCTAGACCACTTCTAAATTTTATTTTCCCGTTACATCTTCAAGTATTAAATTTATTACCCAGTTCGGGAATGAAGAACACACGGCTTTAACAGAAGTTTGCGCTCCGACCATTATTCTTTATTACCTAATATGTCATGCTTAAATTCTAAATAGGGAGAGAAATTATATAAATAGGGAGAGAATAAACTAACAGTAGAATTGAAAAAGTAGTAGGTAAAGAAGCTGCTGAAGAGAAAATAACGGATTCAAGTCCAAATTCTCGCGATGTTTGTGGCGCGGAACAATGAAGACTGCTGCTGATTCCTAATTAATGCCGACGGAACTCGTCGTTTTGAACAACGAGGACGACATCTGTGAGCTTGTACTACTGTAATGAGTCTATTCGTATTCTTTTTACTAACAGTCTTCTTGGGGAAAAATAGGTCTTTAAAATTTATTCTATTGAAAATTTCCCTTCGTAGAAGAAGATGTGGTTATGTAAATTAAGACTTGTATATATAGATTAAACTTTCGAGTTAAAAGAGAGAGGTTATATATATAGTGAGAAATGATTGATTAGCGTGAAGCTAGGCAAGAACTTTGTTATTTTTTGCTTAATATTAAGATTGACGATTTGGTCAATTAAGCGTTAAATTTAGATTAGAACGAATTGAATTAAAAGGCGTATTGTTTCAACGTAAGGGATCCAATTTACTGTTAATTCTCCTATTATCTCGTCTACCCCGCGATTGCTTCACATGTTTAGTAATGGGTGCATTCTTAGATGGAGTTGTTGAATTTGCGTCGTAATTGAGAAGTGTTAATAGAATTTGTATTGACTATGACTAATCTTCCTTCCGACCCTCTCACACTAAAAGATGACACGTCCTTACACTACATTCTCCAGAACTTCCATACTACAATATTGCGAGGACATAGAGCCTCAACGGAAACATAAAGCTTGTCCCGAAACTAAGAATAGTTGGATTACTCTAACTAATCTCTATTTTACATTGTTTGTCTTGCTATATCCGTATATTTTGTTTACCCTTAAAGTTATTTTCGCAATTTATAATGATTCAATATCATTCTTTTCGTTGCAAAACTTTACGTAGTTATTTTTTTTCTCCCGTTAACACAAATATTGTTAAAGGCATGAAATAATATTTAACATAAGTTGAAAACAATTTATAAAGGTAAAAGGAACCACACTAAGTTGAAAAAACTTTTTTAAAAAGAAACTAGGAGGACCAACCCCTATTGTATAAATTATGCAACTATTCATAATCATTGCACAAAAAGTAAAACTGTAATTTGCAAGCGTGTGACGGATCTATACGCGTCCTTCCACTAACCCTCTTGGGAAATCTGGATTATGAATATCAACAACTCTTTTCTAAAGAAGAAACCATGATGTGCAGATTAAGTCTATTATATATAGTTCAGGTTTGCTTGCTGGGAGTTAGTTGGATAGAAGAGAGATAGAAAGTTAGATAAAAGCTCGTTAAATAGAAAGAGAGAGAAAAATTGATATTTAACTGAAGTTACAAAGAGATTGGAATATTTGGAAGTAGAAGATAGGAAGATTATCTACAGTTCAGATATTAGTCAAATTGATAGAGCGTTTTGGTATTTAAATTATTAAAGAGATTTAAGTGACTATGAGTCACATAATTACCGTGTAAATCAAATATTTAAATAGGAATTAAAATTAGATCAATTGATTAGAAGTATTCTCCGAACACGCGACTCTCGTCACAAAACCTCTTCTTGGAAACATCTTATTTAATCTGATCAATTGATTTGTGTTTGAGTTAATTAGCGTGCTGAATTAATAGTTAAAAATTATCATGTCAAGTCGTGCTTCACTTTCTCCCACACCTTTAGCCGGGTCACAGAGTAAACATGGGGAGGGGGCTACTAGTGTTATATATATATATATATATATATATATAGTTCTTACAATTTCCAGCAGCCAGTAAGATTTTGTAGTACAATTTAGTACCTCTTTAAAAAGGATGTTCCGAAATCACCTTTTCCTCTAAATTGTACTCAATTTTTATTCTACGTTTGCTTCTGCACCTTGACAGAGCCACATACAATTCTCTTGATTATCGCCATCGTCACCGCCAAGAAAGGGGGTTTCAAGTTGGCATCATTTTTGGCGATTTGGCAACTATTTTTGGTGACGTGGTGCCCCTGTGGATGCTTTTGGTAACAACTGGATAAATCTATAACATCACGATCTATGACGTAAGTGGAGTTTTCGAGAAAGTGTTGGAAGGCAGTAAAAGAACCCCAAGGCAAATCGTTCTTGGCGCACCTCTTCAGGAAAATTTAACTTTTTTTGACTCATTTTTTTACTAACTCCTATAACTCGCTGGGATGAATTTGTAACTCGTTTCGATGATATCAATTCATCTCAGGGTTTAATAAGATTCATTTATTATACGTATGCATAATTTAAGAGGTATAAATACTAAAGGCAGAAATAACCTTGGGGAAGGATTCCCACGTGATGGTCGCACCAGGGTACTACTCACAGTCTTAATAACTCAACTCCCGGTTTCCCCACCAGGGGAAACCGTGTAAGTACGCTAATCTGGTGACGCCATCTAGCAGTTCTCACAAAAATAAAATAATAAATATAATCATTGGTTACACTCCTCTTTATGCACAAATAAATTTATTACATCACAAAAAAAAATATGTTGTTTTTGCTAAGCTACCTGATTGACAATGTCAGATCAAGGCCAACAAAATTCCTCATGGCAAAGGGTTGGGTGTCTGCCTGTCGTTATCCGTTATAGCTTTGAGCGCCATGCAGGTGACAGAACGAAAAAATCTTCATAAATATAGAGGGGGAAGTACATTCGGGGACTTTTATTTATAGAAGTCCCTAAATCCCGAAAAAAAGTTCTTCATGTAGAAAATTCATTAAATATTGATTCATTTTTAATGTACTTCATGCAATTAATTGGTTCCAGGAAAAAGTTCGTAAAATAGAAAGATTCGCAAAATGGAGGTTCGACTGTATTACATTCAAAATCTCATCTTGTAATTAGAGTTAATTAAGAACTCACCGGAAACAATTTAAATAATGCATAAATTCTTTTAATAGTTAATTATTTACTGTTTATTTGCGACGGAGAGTTAGTAAAAGCAAAACTCACGTTCCCTTTTCTGAAGTTGTTTTTGAATTTCATTCAGTAGAAACGACTGAGTAGTTTGTAAAATTCACACACAAAATAGAGTCACTTCGAATAAAACTAAAAGTAAAGAAAAAAATAATTTAACATTTCGCATTCTACATGAAAAATTCATGCGTTTTCAAACATCAAAACAAATTTCTCTCTTTTTGTTTATTTTAAAAACAGGATCAAAAGACGAAAAAATCATTCTTATTCAATTATTCTGATAAAGGAGAAATAATTCCTCCCCCCCCCCTAACAGTTGTAAAAAATAGCAGCAGGTTACGAAAAAGAAAAAAAGAAAAGAATTCATTGCAATATACAAGAACATTTTCCTTTTTCAATTGAATCGCAAGTAAAGAAAAAAAAACTCAGACTTAGCAAAGGAAAGCTAATTTTAAAATAAGTGTCAGAAAAAAATAGAATCGTAAAAATTATTCTCTCAAGCAAAGAGTTTCCTTTTAAAATTCTCCTTTTTCTTATCATGAATAATGAATCTTTTCATACTGACCCGTTACCATATCCTATTAAAAATAATTTAATCCGTTTTTATTAATAATTGATAATTATCGCTTCAAAAGAAATTGCAAAAATAAAAACTAACACAAAAGTGAAAATTAAAATTAATTATCACTTAATACAGATTATTATCAATTAATTAGAATCGTTTTTTGAGGTAAAAATTTTATTTCATGAGCAGAAATATGAAAAAATAATTTGTTAAAAAAAAGTGTTATAAAAACTATATTTCGCAACAGAAATTTTTAAGAAATAAAATAAGATATGTTATAAATATTAATTCTTTTCATCTTATCTTACAAATATTATGTTTTAAATTGGCGAGAATTATCTTGCTAATGTTTTAAAACCGATTTTTGCAAAATTACTGAGATCAATACGACAATTTAAAGTTAAATTCGTCAAAAAACTAACATCAAGCATCAACGTCGCTTTTCTATTGTTTTTCCGTGGAGAGAGAGTCATATTAACGAGTCACAATAAAGCTGCACGAGGGTTATAGGTGAAAGAGCTTGTAATATTGAACTATGGTCAAGTGACGCGATGATGACATCTGAACTGGTATTTGTCCTTGGAAATATTTTTATGGTTATTAGGCCCGCAAAGTCAAAGAAAATCATTTCCTCTAAAAGTATATAAAAAAAATGGTGTTATCAAACAAATGTACTAAAGTATGAATGATTCATTTTTTAAAAATACAAGTTAAATATGAATTCAATAATATTTCGATACATTTTGATAACTGTGATTACATACAAGACATATAATTAGCGATCTTATATAGTCAAAATAGTACATATATTTAGCTGATTTATGGGCAATTATGAAAAAAACCGCATGAATTATACAAAATATATATAAGTAATTTATTTTTTAAATATAAACTCAAGAGCCAAAACATTATGACCACCTGTCACTAACGAGTTGTCCCACCTTTGGCGCGCAACACAGCTTAAACCCACCTTAAAAAGGATGCTACAAGTCCTTGGTAGATGGCCGGAGACAGATTGTACCAGATGTTTAAGCAATGGTCACGCAAATCCGAGATATTGCGAATGGGTGGTCCTTGAACTCTGAGCTGCCGTCCCATGACATCCCAAATGTGTTCTATCGGATTGAGATCCGGTGAGTTATGCGGCCAGGACATTAACTGGAATTCAGCATCATGTTCCTGGAACCACTCCAACACAATTTTAGCCTTATGACACGGGGCGTTGCCCTGTTGGAACATTCCATTTCCAGCTGGAAAAACAGAGGCCATGTAAGGGTGCAACTGGTCCGCAATGATGCTCAGATATCCTGTAGTATTCATGGTCTGCTCTACCACAACCACGGATCTCAGAGACGCCCAAGAGAACGTCCCTCAAAGCATAATAGCGCTACCACCGGCCAGTGTATGACCTACTGTACATTGAGGGAGCAACTGTTCGCCTGGAAGACGGCGTATCCTGACACGGCCATCGGCGTGATGAATGACAAACCGTGATTCATCTGACCAGGCAACTTTCTCCCACTGATCCATGGATCAGTCGCGATGTTCCCGGGCCCAGCGTAGGCGCAGTTGGCGATCACGCTTGTTCTGCAAATGCACACGAATGAGATGCTTGCTGCGTAGCCCAATAATCAACAATGTCCGCTGAACAGTGCGCACTGATACTATTTTACTTTACCCTGCATTATATTGGGCTGTCAGCTGAGCCACTGTCTGGCAACATGCGAGACAGTCTCCGACGACCTTTTTCTTTGATAGAGTTAACGTCCAACACCATGTCGTCTACTGCTGGTTTCACCGTCATTCATCCACTTTGCATAAGTACTAACAACTGTAGATCGCGAACAACTCACGAGTCGTGCAGTTTTGGAAATACTTGTTCCGAGCCTTCGAGCTATTACAATCTGCCCTCTATCAAAGTCGCTTAGATCCTCAGCCTTTCCCATCACACACAGAAGTAAGTGAAAAAATGATTTTTCAGACTCTCCAGCAGCCGTTAAATACCACTTCCACCTGATCACGTGCCTTCCACGTCATCCAGGCGAGTTCATTGCAAAATGTAGGGGTGGTCATAATGTTTTGGCTTTTGAGTGTATGTTGCAAAGTTCACCGCAGCCAACGTGAGCCTCGTTACTGAAAACCATTGAAGATAAAATTTAACTCTTACCTTTTTTCTTGGCAACTGATTTAATTTAAAGCGGAAAACATTTTTTGCATACTTAAAAATATAATTAAAATGAACATAATTATTAGTTATTAATCTTTTGTAATTATTTTATGTATGCGATAATAGTTTAATAATAGTATAATTCTCTTATTTGCCAAATAATTTTTAGCAGATGATTTATCTTGTAATTTATTTCTCGTCTAATGTAAAACGTCTTCTAGCTATATAATAGAATTTCGGTTAGTTAATGTTCTGTAAATAAAACGTTGGTTTGGAAGATTTTTAAAGTAATATGTTTGTATCATATTTACCACTAAACTGACTAACATTCTCTACTAATAAATCTACACGATAATTAGATGACGGGGTCGACATTTGATCTGGCTTCCTATACCCCCCCCCCTATTGATGCTATGCTAAAAACATTTTAGCCATTAAAAATGTATCGCCTGCCACTGTATTTTAATAATGAAAATACAGTCGGACCTCTATTTAACAAGTCTCTAAATCTCGAAAAAAAGTTAGTCATGTGGAAAATTCGTTAAATAGAAATTCATCCTTTAATATGCTTTAAAAACCACAAAAAAAAAAATTTTAATTCATAAATATACACTACTGGCCATTAAAACTGCTACATCAGGAAGAAATGCAGATAAGAAAATGATATTTATTGGACAAAAATATGTTATACTGGAAATAACAAGAGGTTAAATTTTCAAGAAATTTGGGTGAACAGATCTTGAGAAATCTGTACCCAGAACAACCCCCTATGGCAGTAATAACAGCACTTATACATCTGGGCATTGGGTAAAGCAGAGATTGGATGGCATGTAGAGGTACAGATGCCGATGCAGCTTCAACACGATTCCACAGCTCATCAACCGTAGTGATTGACATGCGGCGGTGTCCATCAAAGACTCATTTCCCGTCGGGAACGAGTGACGTCTCGACGGTCAAGAATTTTCTCGTGGGAAAGTATCCTAGGGTGGACACCCCGGCGCTGATGTCCTAAGGGAAGTCAACCAGGGTCACCAATGATGTGGCGCGCTTATCCGGAAGGGTACAACTCGGGACCTTTGGGTCCAAAACCGAGTAACTTAACCACTACACCAAAATGATCGCCATGGTGCGGAGGTAGTTACTGGCTTATATAGATGGAATCACAACGAGTTCCCACGCTAGCCGCCGGGTTCAAAGTACACCGCGCGAAGGAGGACTTTGGACCAATAGAAGAACGGTTTCACCGAATATGTCCAAACAGAAGTAACTACACATCACGTGTCACTCTCGTGGGTGGGACGTATTCCACTTTAAAGAGACTCTGCAATCCCGAAAGATAACACCAACAGAGAGGACACCAACGCAGAGACACGACGTGACTTCAACAGTATCTCCAATTCCAACCAGCACCTGTACCCCAGCATTTCTCCTGCCCTCGTTTAACGCAGCCTTCATCAAGAGCAAATACCAGTGCACTCCACAGCACAGCCTGTAACAGAACATTATCGCACCGGCATATCACCGCGGCATTAACCCTCGCGGCAGGCGTATGCTTACGAGCCATTCGCTTAAAACCCCGGACGTTTTCTACTGGCGAGAAATCTGGTGAGCGTGCAGGCCAGGGAAACAGCTGGACGTTTTTTGTAACAAGGAAGGTCCGTACAAAACTGGCAACACGCGGTCGTGCATTATCTTGCTGTGACAGAGGATTTCGCAGGGCTCGAATTTTGGGCAGAGCCACGGGTCGCAACACACTAGAAATGTAATGTGCACTGTTCAAAGTGTCGTCTATGCGAACAAGAGGTGATTGAGACATGTTTCCAATAGCACCCCTTACCATGACGCCAGGTGAGGGGTCAATATACCGATGACGAATGCGCGCTTCCAATGTGCGTTCACCACGATGTACTCAAAGATGGATGCGACCATCTTGATGCTGTAAATAGAACCAGGATTCATCTGAAAAAATGACGTCTCGCCAAGTTCGTCGTTGATCACACCATTGAAGGCGCTTCTGTTAGTGATGCAGAGTAAAGGGTATCCACAGCCTAGAGTCCATGCTGATGCAAACGTCATCGAACAGTTTGTGCAAACACTTGCTGTCTTGCAAACGACCCTAATTCTTGACTCAGGACCCGTGACGTGGCTGCACAATCCATTAAGGCCATGCGAGTGGCATGCCTGTCTTCTCGGCTGCCATGGATAATAGGGGGCCGTTAAAATCCAGCGCGGCGTTCCGTATTACCGTCGGAACCCATCGATTCCATGTTCTGCTAACAGCCATTGGATCTCGACTGACGCAAGCAATAATACTCCGATACGGTAAACTACAGTCTCGGTACGCTCCAATTCGACCTTTATCAAAGTCAGAAACGTGCTGGTTCGCATTTCTACTTCTTATACACGAGGTGCCACAGCAACTTTTCACCAGGCAACAACGTTCAAACGCAATTTGTATATGAGAAACCGGCTGAACCTCATTTAAACACATTGTAGGTGTCACTACCGGCGCCTGCTTTGTCTGAATGCGCTGAAAAACTAATCATTTGCATATCACAGCATCTTCTTCTTGTCGTTTAAATTTCACGTCTGTAGCATGTCGCCTACATGGTGTAGCAATTTTAATGGCCTGTAGTGTATATTATTTTTAAAAAGTAAATATTCACATTAATATCTATTCCTTTTATACATATATCTTTCCCATCAAAAAGAAATCTGCAAGGAAAACAAGAAATAAAAAGACATTGTTCAAGAATATACTGTATTTTCAACTTTAAAAGATATTTTTATATTAAAACTATGGAATTTCTTAAAGACATTTTCTAATTTTAAATCTACGAGTAATTTTAAACGTACATTATTTTATAACCAGTAATTTTAAGCATACACTACCGTATGCGTCCTTAAATTTAATCTCTGATAAAGTATGTTAGTTTATTTAACTTTTTTGTTTGAAAAATTATGTTCATTTCATTGCTCTAGGAAAGTTAGGCACCTGGTAATACCAGTTCCAGATCATTCATCCTCATAAAATGTGCTAAAAGAGAAAAAAATTTAAAATATATCCTGAAATATTTCAAAAATAGAAAAAAAATATATTGCAAGAGAAAAACTTCGTTCAATAGGAATTGGAGGTTATTTTACAAAGACAGTAGTAAAATGTTCTTGGTTCCAGGAAAAACTTCGCAAAACAGAGAAATTTGTAAAATAGAGTCTTGCAGAAACTTTTGCTTCTTACAGATATAAAGAGCACATAGCCATCAACAATGAATATAAAAATAGCAATCTTTATAGCAAACTATGTGTATATTATAGTTACATTTTCAAGAAAATCTATTTTGAAGTGTAGACAAAATTAACAACTTAACTTAAACAACTTAAGTTTGGTTTTTCTCCCCAAAAAAAATTTAATATTCTGAGTCTAATATGAACATCAATGCATTTCACATTTCCGCCTTTTTAAACTTTATTTTGTATCCATCACAAACTTTGGAGGACTTTCATCCAAAAAAAAAAAAATCCAATCCATTCTTCAGCAGAGGATTTCGCCCTTTTCTTTCCTTTCCCACGCCTTCAACGGTTGGCAGTTAAAACAGATATTTGAAAATCAAGAAAATAATAATGAAAAATGTCACACACCGCGCGTACTTGAATGGATCCTCACCCCAAGAAACCTTACCGCCGGGGAGGGGAGACGGTAACCATCTGCGTGTGGTACGCCAGCTGTCAATAGACCACCAGTTCCGAACGAGCTTGATCTTTAAAACTTTTAGCTTATGCGTCGCCAATTAAAACTGTCCCCGTGCAATGTTAAAGAACTGGGCTCAAATTCGACCCCTGTTTTCCAGATCTGCAACTGCCATGTTAGCATTTTTTTAATGTAATTAATGTCCTAAATTTTCCTGTACTGTTATTTCTTAAATATTTTTTCCATTATTATAATTACTAGCTTTTACCCGCGGCTTCGCACGCGTTGATATCTTTAAATAACTGTCGAAGTCTTAATCATTATTATTAGAAAGTAAATAAAATATGATATTTTTTCTGCTGCTTGACTGGGACCATTAAAATTTAAAAATTCTAAAATTAAGCTTTTTCTACGTTATTCGCTGATAATATAGCTTTCCATTGGTGAAAGACTTTTTAAAATCGGTTGAGTGGTTTAGACGTGAAGGCATAACAAAAAACAAACTCAAATTAGCATTTATAATAGTATTAGGATTAGAATAACTATTGATTAAATGCGACAGAAAATTGTAAATAAAGAAACTATAGGATTGAAACTAACCCTAAACTTAAAAATGTTTTGTTATTCTAATTGCTTTTTGTTTATGAAGCTCTCATTTATTATTTTTAAAGTGTATCCAAAACAGCGGCTGCCATACTTAATTGAACAGTGAGCTATCACAAAAGAAAAAAATTATGACACGTGTCAGCGAATTATCATGTGCGCGTAACACTATGTCTCGGGGAGAGCATCGGTCGCCAGAAACCAAGACAACCACTTCATTAGCTCAGCTTGGCGTTCACCCGTATAGTTTCCACTCCCGTAAGAATACGGGAAGAAAATATACCCTATGTTACTCCCTGATAATGTAGCTTTCTTTTTTTTAAACATTTATAAACCCCATGCACCACGCAATGTATAACACAGCAATGTATAACACGCAATGTATAACACGCAGTCAGCTTCACTGACCACTATACCGGATGGGCGGCTTGTAGCTTTCTATTGGTGGAAGAATTTTTAAAATCGGTTTTGTGGCTTAGGCGTGAAAGCGTAACAAACAAACAAACTTAACACATTCACATTTATAATATTATTAGGATTACCAGGGACATCTTGACCATTATGAAAAAGTATTCCCTACCTAAAATCCTCCTACATTATTTAGCATGCATTGTCAAATACTTGTTCAAACGGTCATTTGAAACAAATAAATATGTGTACGACTCACAATCGCAAAAACCTACACACAAACTAGCCCGACCGATGACCGCATTTCGACTCAATCGTATTAGGCTTAGGCCTAGACATGGACAACAGTCATCACACAATAATATAGTCTAGCCAGTTGACATGCAGTTTGAAATTTCTTGTATTTCGGAGAATATGTACGGGAATAATATTTGAAATGACTTTTCAAATCCTAATAAAAAGTTCTTTTTGAAATTTTCTAAGGTTTTGTAACATAGCGACGCCAGAGAAAGAGAGGCGTACTAGGTAACGAGATGGATTACACAGATTTGGCAAAAAATTGCTTTTTTAAGGGGGAGGGATAGTACCTTGCGGAGTCTTGATAATGCACATTTTGACACACTTTTTTGATTCCTCATAAACCAGTAAATTCTTCTCCTTTTAATATGAGTTTCTTACAGTTCCTGCAGCATAGTACGAAGTTTAAAGTAAAAGAAACAATTTTGCTATAGAATTATAGTAATTTTTTTAAATAGATAAAGTATGAATCAAAAATAATTTAAAAACTAAATAGTTTTCTTTCAGTTACCCACAAGATGACTTTTGAAAGACTAAAGGAAGATCCTATATTTTTATATAAAATGAAAGCTTAAGAATGCCTGTATTCTGTATACTTCTTATTTTAAATTTAAATCATATTTTAGTATTTTTTTTTAAATTAAAAGAACGCTCCTTAAATACCTGATTGGCAAGAGTGAGTGAATATTAACGTCCCACTGTTCAGCTACACGAGGGCTTTGGGGGACTGTCCGCGTAATTTTTTAACCATGGTCAAGCGACGCGAACGACACCTGAGCTGGTACCTCCCTCTCCTAACTACCACACCACCCCCACGGGAGGACGTGTGGGCTCTCGACAGATTTAACGTGCATCGCTCCCCTACACGGCGGGTCTTCAGTGATACTGGGATCGAACTCATTACATGCTAGCCACGATCCGATGCCTAGACCACTTGCCTACCGCGTCCACCCTGATTGGCAAGAACGTGGACTTGCATACGGCACCCCTAGACTCTATCCCAAGTATCATTAGATCTTTCGAAATATAATACTGTCAATCCTACAGCCTTCTTGTCGTCATACATCGCGAAAGTCATAAATCCACATGTCACTCCAATGCATAGAACACAATTCCTGATAGTGAGTCATCCTGTTCAAACATGTGCAGCAATGTCACATGTTAAACGAAACAAGAGAATGGACAACAGCTGACAAAGGTGTATTGTCTATCACCCGTTTTGAAGAAAGAGGCCATAGGGTGCGTCTTTTCGCCTGGGGTTCGGGAAAGAAAAGAAGAATAGAGCAGACAGCTGATTAAAAACACGTTACAATACACAAAAATAAACTGCCCAAGATTGCACAGATGCAACACTCAAGCTTTCTAGATTATCTCAATTTAAAACTGGAAATATCTCAAACAATTTTTCGAAACCAAACGTATTTCGTCAATAATGAAGGGTGGGAATATTTTTAATAAGCCATTCGCATGAGTCTGAATAATATTACCAAATATTTTTTTAATCATATAGATTATTGAGTCATTATTTTAAAATCTCGGGTTTGGCCCGTCCGATTGACTTAAGGTTGGTATCGTTCAACTTTGCTCGTGACCTCCTTGCGTCCTTAGCCCAGCTAGTCCTGCCCAACATTTTTAGGAAGATTTTT
The DNA here is from genome assembly GCA_019973975.1 of Trichonephila clavata. Taxonomy (NCBI): domain Eukaryota; kingdom Metazoa; phylum Arthropoda; class Arachnida; order Araneae; family Nephilidae; genus Trichonephila; species Trichonephila clavata. Next base: position 146,201 of record BMAO01014892.1, read on the forward strand.
ATTTTTATAACAAATACAATTCTTTTACAATCTATAAAGTGCCTATAACAAGTTAATTAAATTTAAATATTGTTTCGGGATATATTTTTCTAATAATGGAATACAACAGATGGTAAAAAAATTGTATTGATCGCAATTTATATTTCTCCAAATCAAAAAATTGAAGATATTGTTCATTTTTTGAAACGGGCATTATATCCGTACACAACGGTCAGAGGAACATATATGGATATAGGAGAAGATAAGTTACCTCTGATTTTAAATGGAAATTTCAATGTTAATTTCAACACAGAAAATGCTGGGGAACTTATCAATTTCTTACGTGAAGATTTAAGTCTACCAATGAATAATGACCCTGTAGTTTCTACAACACGACGTGGTACAACTAGTGATGCTGTATTTGTACGATATTTAGACTGTTTCTACAAGACTATTTGTATCATACTTTAGCTACCATAAGCCTCTTGCAACTCACATGTCTAATGAACTCCAACCAATGGACATGAGTTAAATAATAAAAAAATTATCCATTTTTTAATTATGTAGAAATAATTTTATTATGATATTTAAATAAACTTTATTTAACTAGATAATGCGTTATAATAAAACTTTCAAATATATTAAATACCTTTTTTTCTATTATTAGTGTCTTTTTTCCGACAAACGTAGGATAACGCGAAGGATAAAATTTTAAAAAGATTTTTATCTTGTTTTCTCTAAGTGCGTATATAAGTACACACACACTTTTTGAAGTGCAACATCTTTCCTCTCGATTGCTGGAGATTTGTGGGAGTGATTTCGTGAAAAGGGACGGAAATGCGTAACAGGAAGTTGGGGAAGCGTGCGCTATTCAGTGAAGTTCTGTTTTTTCTCCTTCATTCGGGAGGGGCTCCGCCCCCATCCCCCACCCCTTGCCGTCTAGGCCATGGGATCTTTGTTTTCTCACTTTAGGATCAGAGAAGAAGCTAAGTCCTTCAAGCAGAGAAGTAGTTAGACAATTACGAACGTGTTTCGATACCTAACTTCGATCGCTGTGTACCATTTAAACGACCGGGCCACAGAGCAGCTGGTGTTACGTAAACAGAACAACTCAAACGTGTGGCTCGACATATGGATATTACTTATCACCAAACAAGTGGACTGGCTATTGTTAGTCAAGATATTGGGGACATATGTGCGGCAAAATCCTTATTTGAAAATGGACAAACAGTGATTTCGGTGGTCGTATACATTTCTCCGAATCAAACGGTTCAGAAAATTAAAGATTTCCTGCATTTTTTATTTTTACCATATACCGAAGGTGGTTCTGCTCTTTTTTTTTAAAAAATTATCACTCGCTTCCCTGATTTTGAGTGGTGATTTTAAAGTTAACTTCAGTTTGCTAGAAGCCGAGCCCCTCATAGCTTTTTTGAATGATGAACTCAAGCTCGAAATGAACACAAATCGAAATGTTTCGACAACTAACAGCGGTACTGTTATTGACGCTATTTTTCAACGGCTTTTAAATACTTTGAAATCACATGAATCATATTTTAGTTATCATAAGTTATCATTACCGCTCTTCCCCAAATGGAACAAGAATAAATATTTTTGATAAAAAATTGCAATAATCCTTGTGTTGATTAAACAAAATTTTCATTAAAGATATAATTTTTCCATGGAAGATTATTTCCAATCATAGTCGATTCATTTTTTTCAGGTTTTAAGGGGGTCACTTCACGCAGCCTTTTCCCTATCTCCGTAATGTTAAAAATGACCAAATTTAGGGAACATTTTTGAAAAATTGACAAGTTGTACAGTCATGAATTTTTTTGTGTAGATTTATTGTATTGTTTTTACTATTTTAATGAGAGCATTTTTCAAAATTTTGATTAGTTTTTTTTAAAAAAATTCATATGTGGAGTAACACATCAAAATTATTAAAACGATGAAAATTCTTGTACATTTTAATCCATAAAATTTTTTTGAAAACTTTTTTTGACAAAATCTCTCATTAAAATATTTATTTGTATAGTGTTAACATATGTGCAAAGTTTCAAAGCTATAAATTAAGTAGATTTTTCAAAAATGTTCCTTTTGTGTTGAAATTTACACTTTTGAGAAATAGTGATTTAAAGTAAAAATTTACTATTAACTAATACGTACCAGAACCACAACTTGGATTTCTGGTATCATATCCAAGATCATCTTCTTGTCTACATTTTAATAGTTTGTTTTTAGTTCTAGCTTCTTTGGTTCATTGTAAAACTGCCTATTTCGCTTTCTTAATATGCGCATGATCTACTTCTTCCAACACTCGACATTTGTAAAATCCAGGGTTTGAATGTTTAATACATCTAAAACTTTTAATTTGGTAATGAAACATTGATTATATAAAAATGTAGCTTCAAATACTATAGTTTTTTAAGTTCCTAATTGTATGAATACAGTTTTTGAACTATAAATCAAATACAATTTAAGGTTTCATTGAAATTTTAAGTTTTACCGTGAAAGCACCTAAATAAAAGTTCAAGACTAGAGAAATCTCTAAATACTTTTTTAATGCAATTGCTAATTGCAATAGGTGAGTTGTGTTAAGCTTATATGTGTCACCTTTCAGTATGAACCCATTATATTCACACCACGAATCACCTCCCATGGGGCATAAGCCGCGTCGTACTTTCAAATCTGTGGAGAGTTTATGAAAAAAATATAGCCCAAATAGTTTGCATCATGACTGACAAGTTTTCTGAGTTGCTTCAAATAGCCACACGAAACATAGTATCTTTACAATTTGTCTATTCCTGCATCTGTTAATCTATAATGACCTCCTAGAGATTTTTTGTCCTCAAGATTTTTGCCTTTAAATTTTGATTTTAATGTCCTGTCATGTCTCCAACATGACCAACACATTCTAATGTTTTAATTGACATCTTTCTAAGGTTAAGATTCTAAAACTGCTTTGTATGCTTTAAAGTCCTCATCACCCAAATATTTTGTCGCAATTAGTAAATCGTAATTTGTGTATCGTAAATTGTGCCGTGCCTCTGAGCAATGGAAAATACAAAGTGCAACTTCAACTTTCATCCCCCTACTATTTCCGAAGTAATCTGCCGAACACTCAATGTTATGTACATTGCCGTTAAAATTATTTGAGTATTTCCTCTATAGTTTTTCGGCATCAACAACTTTCCCAGTGTTCACACTAACTTCTGTAATACCATTCAGAGAAACATGACCCCTTTTTTGCCAAATACCATAGACAAACACCGGTACATTAGGACTTGCATTATTAAATGATATTATTTCGACAGCAGTTATATATATAATACCATAGACTGGCTACTTTCTGTGTCGTGTTATTTAATGCCCCCCCCCATGCATGAACTCGTAAAACCACTTTGGTGGACGTGACAATTCATAACTCTACAAAAGATTTTCGCAGTTGCTTCTCTTTTCCAATAAAAATAATAGCATATGAAAGCCCAGTGTTTACTTCATATAATTTTGTATCTTTTTTGATTAACTACTGTTTTAGTAAACCTGGTATTAAGAAATGTTTGAATAACATCACAAAAGTCACAACATGTCAACAACTTTAGAACCAAACTTTGGATTTGGCGACCAAAATGTATGTGAATACCTTGTTTTTTACATTTTATTTATAATAAATGTGGTTTCAAAGCACAAGAAAACAGTAGAATGTCCATTATTTCAAAAAAACTTTCAAATGAGTCTAAAAGGAAACATACTTTTTATTTAACTTACCTAACTTAGCTTTTAAAGTTGAATTATTCATGTATAATTTGAATTCATTATTCTGACTTATGACGCATTTAATTTCTGGAAAGTTTGGGTTTTTGTACCTTTGTTTCCATACTTTCGTTTTTTAAACGTTTTATTATTAAAATATAAGGCATGTTAAAAAATGTTTTGATAGAAACAATGTTTCCAATAGCAGAAATTCGTAAAATATTTGAAGAGGTAAAAAACAACACGCGAGTTTCCAGAAAGTAAACAAACAGCTACAATTATTCACTTCACTTCTTTCCTGAACAAGTTACGGATCAAAATAAATCCTTTTAATCAATTTAAAATATTTGATGAGGCTGAAAAGTAGCAAGTGTCTTTTGTTTTGAAATGAAAGGGGCGTGGCAATCAGCTGCTTCGGGGTTTGACGGATGTAAATAAATTTTTTAAAAAATATTAAAAATACTTCTAATTCAACTAGAACAAAAATTTAAATTGCATTAGAAAGAGAAAGAGTGGGGTATTTTATATTTCAATCAAAATTGAAAAATCGATTTTTGGATCGACTTTTGTGAAGTTCCTATTGCGCATTTACCAGGATAACATGTTAGATGTTATACATCGTATGCGACTACTGTAAGGCTCACTTTTTATTTATTTTTGATCATATAGACTATCGAGTCATAATTTTAAAACAGGCATCTAAATCTATACCTTGGCCATTCAAAACAAAAACATAGTAAAAAAAACATCCGAAAATACTGGGACTTCTGATGGTCAACATCCACTTTATCCAACAGATCCTTTATTCTATATATCACTATGCAACACGATCGATAATTACTCTAATTTAATATTCTTATTCGCCCGTCGTATAAAGACGCTGATGCACGTCAAAGCTGTGACGTAGAAATACGGAGTGGGGTGTTATCATCCTCGTCACCTGACCTAAGTGACTAGGTCCATCATCAATAGCAGCAAAGAAGAAAGTTACTAGAATAAAATCATTATCAAGCGCATAAATTCTAGTTTGAAAGAAAAAAAACACGCTTTATGGTTAATCGAACTAAAATATGATTCTTAATATAAGAATAAATTGATTAACGGGAAAATTAACGTCATTGTGGTTAAAGCATAGGGTGTTTTGTACTATATTTTCGCACTAATTCTGCATTTAGGAATAAAATTATGACAATTGATATCGAGCACCCACGCTTCCACCACAATGACATTAGTTTTCTCGTTAATCATTTTATTCTTACATGAAGAATTATTTTTTAATCCGATTAACCATAAAAGCGTGTCTTTTAGTTTTTTAAACTAGAACTAGGAATAGCAATATCGGACCAAAAGTTCAATACCGGTATTCGGTATTTTTTAGATCTTAATACCGGGATACCGGTTTTAATACCGGTAGTAGAAGCTTTAAGAAAAGAGAAAAAATACAGCTGTTTCTTTGTTTTATTTGCCAGTTTTATTAGAGAGTGTAAATATCGCAAAAAATTATTTTTTAACTTTTCAAATTATAACAGTATATAAAAGAATCACAAAAAAGTAAAAGAACATCTCACATTTATTTAAATCACAAATAAAGTGTAAATATCACTATTCAGTTTGTGGTACTAGTACAAATTTTTGAAATGCGATCTTAAAAAACATAATGCATTAATTGTACTGCCTGAAACGAAATTATGTGCAAAAATTACCAGCTGTCGAAAACGCTCTTTGGGCATCTACGCTAGTTGGTGGTATTATTATACTTTTTCCAAGTATTTACCTCTAAATCTCTCACCTTCAAATAAATCGATTTCTCACCGGATGGTTTTAGATATAGCTGGTTTCCGTATTGTATTTTGGTTTTTAGAAAAATTTTTAGTTATCGTTAATTCTCTAATTTTTGTTCAAGAGACAATCCCTTCCATGTATCGACATTAGTGTCATAATCATCTTTGGTAACTGTACCGAATCCTTCTGAATCTAAATAAGGCTTGTGGGTAAAAATTTTAAGAAAATTTACTATACATTACATCAAATTTGAATTGGTTAGTTTAATTTCTTCTTTTTCATTTTTAAATCATGATGACATGTAAATACAAGTATGATATGCAAATACAATGTGAACAACAAACTCCACAATCTAAAAAATATCGAAATATTACTCACTTTTTTCACAACTACAACCTTGTTTTCCCAGATACAAATATCAGATTACGAATCCTGCGCGTGTGTGGTATCTTTCTGAGCTGTTGTAGTATAGTTTTGGCCCTGCTCCTTGGATAACTGACATATTTTATGATTTCTTTTGATTGTATGATGCAACTTTATATTCAAAGTCTAATTAATTTTGCCCATTAGGCAGACATAAAAACAAAAACGTATACTATTTTGCTAGATTGGCGACCCTGAACACATGTAGTAGAAACTATTTTAAAAAATTTTAGTATATACCGAAAAAACGGTATTTAAGCTTGTGAATACCGGTATTACAAAATAGTACAAATGGCTCAAAATACCGGTATCCGGGTATTGCAATCCTTAACTAGAATTTATTTTATTTTGAGATGCGAAAAAAAAGAAAAATTCTGGCTTTCTATTAAGCTATTCCTGGAATTTCACACCTCTTGTTTCGAATCAACGCGCAGCGAACCAGAAAAACACGGGAATCGTTGCCTTCAATGCAAAAGGTTTTCATTTCGCGTCGTTTAGATAGAACGAAAGCACGTGAAATGGACTCGAAGCGACGTTTTGTTCCAAAGGGCGAAATTTTATTGCCCGAAACATCTCAACCGTACGATGGAGAGAGGATGTCACACTGACTAAAAAGGAATTGTAATTATGATAGCATTTCAATTCAGATATGACTTCATAGAAGACTCAGGTGTTCTTTTTCTCCAAAGTTGGCGGAAAGTATAAGTGAAACAAAAAGGATGTTCTTGAATTTGTCAACTATTTTTTTCTAAGAATTCAGCGGCAATAGGCTCAAACCTATGACGCGCCAGGTACGAGTTCGTCATCTTGACCACTAGGCTACTGTGGCCTTATAATACTTATTAGAACCTGGAACAAGGAGGATTTTAGTGAAGTAGAAACTACAGCGACTTTAGACAATTTTTTTTAAAATTATTTTTGTGCCAAAATTAAATTAACAAAATTGGCAAATTAGCGTAAGGAAAAAAACCGACTTAAAGTCTTGAAGAAATTTGAGTTAAGATCAAAATCTTGCTATCCTCACTTGGTTCTTCTAGATCTTGGTTAGACCAACAGCGGTCTGCCAAGACAGTGAGAACAAAAAATACGACACAAAATGTTCCCTATATTTGGGACAACATAATGGGGTGATTTAAAAAATGTATGCACACTTTAAGACTGGTTAATTTATTGCCACAAGTTTGTGATCGCATTTGTTATAGATTTAAGTTGAAAGAGTTGTTATTAACACAAAGCCGTTTTTTACCTCCCCGGCGCCCTAGGCACTTCAAATTGCTACTCCCCCACACTATTTTCAAGGCACTCTCCCTCTTCTTCAGATCTTATCCCGTCAGTTATGGTTCGGGAGGGATTTTTCCCTTACTATTTTCACTTTTTTTGTTTTTGCTGTTTGGAGAGTTTCCGTTATCCACCACCTATATGGAACCGCCATGTCCTGGACTGGCAACCGTAAGGAAATGATAATTGCATGGTTTGGCCACTCATGTTCATTTCTTACCTTACGACATCACGGACCACCTCACCAACCCTTTTGTAAATTCATCATCAGCACTGATTAGGCAGCCTTTTGTGGGCCTGAGACACCTTCAGAAATTTTTTTTCCATTTTGCCTTTCTTCTAGCAATTGATCTTTACTTTTAGAATGGCAAAGTCCTCATCGACACAGCCTTCCCTTTAGTCTTTAATTAGAGAGAGTTGCATTAAAAATTTTCAATGCTGTTCGTTCTGGGCCCATTCTTATACTGTTTGGGCCCTGACCATCTCATTCTGTATGGACATAATAACATCATCCTTATTAAAAATCTTATATATTTCAAAATATCTTTTTCTCCAACTGTTATTATGGAGAACAGCACCAAGTATGTGGTTCGCAGGACCTTCCTTTCAAAAGTCACCAAAAGTTTTGTTAATTAGTACAGTAAATTAATGAAATTGTTTGCAATTACAGGATAGAGCAGGGGTCGGTAACCTTTTGACTGTGGCGTACCAAACCCATCTACCAATAGGATTTAGCCTGCCACACAGTAGGGCATATTTGAAACAATTCGATTCTCGCTGTAATACATACAGAGTTAAGGAATAGTAAAGAGATTTACTGTTTTATTACATATTAATTTTGCATTATTTAAAGATACATAAAAATAAACAGCATAAAATATAACCATTTCTTCAACATAAATAAAAAAAAACATTAATTGTACTTATATCAGTGGCGCACACAAAGGGGGGGTGTCCTGGGGATCCGCACCCCCCCCCAAAGCCCTTGAGTTCTTTTCAATTGATGATAATCCTATATATATATATATATATATATATAACATTTAATTAAGTACTTGTAATTAACAATTTATTTTATTAATCAATGCTAATCATTAATTCAATAACTTATTTTTCACTGTTTTTTGTTAACAAAATCGACAAAATCAGAAGAATCAATTGGTGTTGTTTTGAGGTATGATACAAGTTGGGGAATTTTCGACCATAGACTCCTCCCCCCCCTTGAAAAAATTTTGTGTGCGCTACTGACTTAAATTACTTATTTTTAAACATTTATTAAAATAAGAAATAGACAACATAAATTATAAATATTCTCCTTCATTATAGTTAAATAAAAAAATTAAAATTTTAATGCGAACGTAGTGTTTGCATTGCTCTACTTCATATCGCAAATTCAAGGGTATTATTCGGATTTTCAATTTGACACGATTTCTGAGAACATTCAGTTGTTAACAACTTCTTTGCGGACTCGAAATATTTTTCATATGATAAAAGATTTGATTACTTAGACAAGTAGAAAGCAGAGAGAGTATATACAATTTTCTCTCTTCAAACAATTAAATCCCCCCAGCAATGACATTAAAATAATTTACAAAATAACTGTAGAGTCTATCTATACGGCTATTTTTCAGAACTTTTGAAGTGAAAACTTCTTTAGCGGCGTTGGGGACTTTTTGGTAGGGGAAAATCTTATGAGTTCGCGTCACCGACATGCTCTGACTGGCGCACACGCAGTGTGCTGTTCGCCTTAAGATACTTTTTGGATGGGGGAAATCTCGTGCATTCGCGTCACCGACATGCTTATAGCAGTATATCTGTAGCTATACAGCTGACGTATATATAGTGCCGTGTATATCTTATAAGTGAAAATTGAATGAATTTAGTGAAATGTTCAATGTGTATATACCGTGCATTGCTCGTTGCGATTCCGAAAATGGGCAATACATATTAAAGTGGTTGCAGTTTATATTTCGCCTGGAAAATCTATGAGACAGATACAACAATTTTTATTCGAAAATTGGATGATTTATACAAAAGAAGGTTCTGAAATACTCGAAAAAGATTTGGCGAAAAATATGATAATGTAGGGGAGACCTGTGTACCTAGGGCCACTTTTTTTTAATGGACAAAAATAGAGCCACTGGCCTGTTTAAAAAATGTGAAATTGATATGCACTCATCCTTATATTAACTACCATCCAATTAGAGTTAATATAAGTACTTAAAATAATAAATTCTGTGAAATAAAAGCTTTTTAAAAAATTTCACAAATGGCCCTAGGTACAATGATATCATTATACCTAGGGCCAGCAGCTGTAGTACCTAGGGCATTTTCCTGAGAGTTAGGTTTCACTCTGTAATCAATAGAAAATAAGCATACACAGATGCATTTAATAAAAGAAACAATATTAGCTAATACATTGATTTATCATGTAACTATTTAAATTGCAAAAAATGCACCAAATTATTAATAAACTACACGTATTTTCATTCAACATTATAATTTAAAAGACTTGCTCCACAGGTGGGCTACATACATTGAAACTCTGACGCACCAACAGATTGTGGTTTGGGCAATTTATATAAATACAATATTTATGATGTCGGTGTCATAAGTCTCTTCTCTATCATAAATAAACTTATTTGAACGAGCAAGATTCTTCAAAAATTTAACACTACAGTGCTCTTCTTTAACATCTATTGTTTCTGCCACATCAAAATGTTCAGTTTTTTTGCCTTGTATTTTACTTGTTAAACAAAAATCCCCCTTTTCAACAGTATTCCTTACATCAGTGGAATCAGAATCTTCAATATTTCATAATTCTTCACAGATGAAGTTGCCTCAATTTCAAACTCAGATTTTTTCATGTTTTTTTTTTTTTTTTTTTTTTTTTTTTTTTTTTTTTGTGGCTATTTTACTTGCATGTTTTTCGATTTCTTCCTTTTCAGGAGTGTCAGTCAGGATTCTCAGGCGCTCCTTTCAGCATATGGTTTTTAAAATTCACCCTTGGGAAAAGAATCATGGGGGGAACAGAATTTCCTATAGCCTTTATACTACAGATAAGTGATATTAGTTCCCTATTCACCTGAATTCATGCTGCCAACTTGTTTCTTGCCTTTTGGGGCTATTATCTTGGCTGGTGTGTACACTCTCGTAATGCCTGTTTCGTCCATATTATAAGTGCATTCAGGCAAAAACTGGTATTTTGACAATACCTCCTGATACTTTGCAAAAAAAGTATCAACGCTTGTTTTACAAAAGCTGGCAGCTCTTGCTAAACTTGTGGCTTTCTTAGTGAAAGAACCTTACTTCTTTTCAGAAAATCAGAATACCATTGATCACCAGCTTCACCATGTGCCTCCCAAGACTTGGGACATTTTTTTTCATTAGCTTTTGCATATTCAAAAACAAGCTTTATAACTTGTTTTTTTTTTTGACAACCCGAAATGCATATTGCATGCAAGGATAAAGTACTGAACAAGAACACTATCTTCATCTTTAGAGAACACCATCCAAACAACACATCGGTTATAATATGCACAATTTAATTCCATATTTTCAGAATTATTAGTCTTTCTGCAAAAAGCAATGTGTCTTTGCAGTGTAGTTCTGCTTACTCCAAACTGTCGCACTGCAGTCCGAACTGGAACTTCATCCTTCAAAACTGCTTCTGCAGCTGCAGTTAAATTGTCTGCATTAAATTTTGACTTTTTTATTCTGTCAGAATTTCTAGGCATCTAAAAGTTAGGAATTTATAATTGCTCATAAAGAGGAAAGCTGATAAATTAAAAATTTACAGTATGAAAGTGGAATACAGGTTATAAATTTAATTAAAAATATTGTAAAAACCGTATTTAGAATTATATTTTTGTTTTTATAACTATAAAAATTTGTTTTTTTATGAAAGGAATTATTATGTTGTATAAACAAAATAATCCTGAACAACAACAATAATGGTAGTAAAGATATTTTTTATAAAATCAAGAATATTGAAAGTTTCAGAATAAAATATAACCTCTCCTTTCATTTAAATAACATTTAGTAATAATAAAAAACTTGACTAAATCAAAATGGTTCAGATAATTAAGGCCATTTTCCTCTTTTTTTTTATAAAACTTTCTCAATAAAATGATAACATCAAGAATATTAATTGCAATTGTACCTAGGTACAAGGCAACTATGTGACCCTATAGGTACAAGACTTGGTAATTTCATACAAAATGTCTTCTGCAGAAAACCCACATGAAGAGGGAACTTATTTAAAATATCATTTAGTACTTAATGTTATAAATAAAATTGTTTACTGCAATTCAAAGAAAAATATTTAACTTACCTTGGTACAACAATAAAAAAAGATTAGCAGGAAAATTTTACTTCAGACCATGTAAAAATGTTTTTCATTTATAATTTGCCACAGCTTTCTTTTACAAAATTTCAAAATGAATGCCAAAGTAGGAATTGGTGTTGCTACTCACCAAACTGAGTAATGAAACTTAGAATTAAATATTATTAAAGAAAAAGGGGGGGGCTAGGTACATGATGGCCCTAGGTACACAAGTCTCCCCTACCCATGATTTTAAGTGGATACTTCAATATTAACTTTGCAGTTGATAAAAATCTACTACTAATTGAATTTCTAAATGAAACAATTTAAATATGTCTAGTGATTGAAAATTCAGTACTACAAAATATAAAATGACGATCGATGCTGTTGTTACACACACGCGATACTCAGATAAATTTGAATCAAACATTTTCCTTTCTTACTTTAGTTACCATAAGCATATTGTATCTTTTTTAGAACAAAAAGAAATGATTGAAAGCACAAAAAGTCTAAGTACTGTTGAAATTATTGATGACAATGATGCAAACAATTAAAATAATGTTAAAAATCAAGTGCATTGAAATTTAAGTAAATACAAATACTATCCATGAATAATATTTTTGTATTTTAATTGTTATTTCAATTGAATTGTGTTTATATTTTGTCGTGATCTTATACCTCCGTAATATATTTGAATAATAAAAAACCAATGTGAAAACACTAGAAGAAAATGTGAAAACCAGAAGATCAACAAGAGTAAATATCAACGCATGTTGGTTGTCATTAACTTACAGGCGGTGGTGAGAATTTCAAGAAGCGCTCTCACTCCTGATTTCAAAAGAGTTGTAGAAAAAGGTGATAGGCACATTTGTCTCCTAAAAATGGTTCTGAAATTAAATGGGCTTGTGTGTGTATGTGTAAATAAAATGCCACTATATTATTTTTAACCTATATATTTAATCATTTTCAGAGTATATGTAATTTATATCATTTCTAAGATTGGAAAGTTAATAAATGAATGCAATAATGTTAACCCTTTGTTGTGCCATTTTTCCCAACCGATGGTACATTAAAATATTGGGGGGGGGGGGACGAGATTGATTCAAGAAAGTGAAGTAATTTAGCTCAGTAGGTAAAATTATTTTGTTTTTAAGATCCCTTTGGGGTGAGTGGAGACATGTTTACCACAACTCCTGTATTCTATTGGAAGGAATTTATATACCTCTTGTTTCCTTTTACCTCTCTACATGAAATTTCTAAAATATATTTGGAAATATCCCAATCTTCAAAAAAAGAATAGTGAATTAGAAATATTTTATATTCTTAGGTCATGTTGAAGAAAACAAGAATTTCTACATATTTATTACAAAGGAAATTTGTGGCCGCGGTAGCCGAGTGGTCTAGGCATCGGATCGTGGCTAGCATGTCATGAAATTGATCCCAGTAACACTGAAGACCCGGCGTGTAGGGGCGCGATGCAGTTTAAATCTGTCGAGAGCTCAAACGTCCTCCCGTTGGTGTGGTGTGGTAGTTAGGAGAGGGGTACCAGCTCAGGTGTCGTCCGCGTCACTTGACCATGGTTCAAAATTACGCGGACCTTCCCCAAAAGCCCTCGTGCAGCTGAACAGTAGGACGTTAATATTCACTCACTCACTCATTCAAAGGAAATTTTTGAAAACACGGTCAGTACATAGTAAACACAACCAATTTATGAAAAATAATTGAAAATACAATACAATATGTAAAATAAGTAGCAAATCAGACAGATGAAAATAACTAATAAAAGGTATTAGATTGATGAATTTGGTGGTATGGTATATTTACAACGCCCTGGTAAAGAATGAAAAAGGTGCTGCCCTTCGGTATTCGGTCAAAACGAGTTGTCAAAGCCTGGACTAGATGAAGAATCAACCTATATATGGCTGAATTATTTAACTATTGGGTGAGAGAGTGAGCGAATATTTACGTCGCAACTGTTCAGCTACTCGAGGGCTTTTAGCAACGGATCTCGTCATTTTGAACAATGGTCAAGTGACGCGGACGACACCTGAGATGGCACTCCCCTCTGCTAACCGCCACATCACACCACACCAACGGGAGGACATTTGAACTCTCGTCAGACTTAACGCCCTACACGGTGAGTCTTCAGCGATACTACGGTTAAACTCATGACACGTTGGCCACGATTTACCTATTTTGAACAACGGTCAAATAACGAGAAGCTGGCACAACATTCGCCAAACTTTCATACCACACCAACGCCAGGACTTTAAACCTAGGCGAATCTAACGTACACCAGCACTTTTAGACGGAAAGTCTTGATATATACAGAAAGTCTTTCGTACTTTATGGAAAAGATGTTGTAATTTATTTTTTGGTTTGCATTTTGAGATAAAGCTTTGGCAACTTCAGAATAATCGTCTGCTAATGTTTTCTTTTGATTGGAATATAAAACAAAAGGTGTATTTTGAAAAGGCCTCCTAAATTTGATAGATGGCTCGAAGGTTACGCAACTGCGCTTTCCGGGAAGAAATATTCGTATCAACGAATTATTAAGTGGTGTAAGAATCTCAATTGTTGCATTTCAAAAACAGGTACTTATAAAGTTTTCAATTTGAAAGGAATAAAATGTCTATCTGAAAGTAAAACATGACGACAAAACCTTATTCTAAGACTGTTCGTACTCAGGCAACTGACAAGAAAGCGAAGTCTCCGATCCTTAAAGAAAATCCGCTACTCGACTATTCATTGCATCGAAACTAGGAATGCCGACACTGCGGAATCATTCGTAAAGATTTAAAGTTAAAAAAGATATTTAAACCTAAAGTTCATCTGCTTTTGCCAAAACATATTGCTGGGAAAAAAATTGTAGAAAATTATATAAAAAAAATCTTGCTGCTGAAAAATGGAAATTTAAGCTAACAACTCGATGAATCATGGGTCTATTTAAGTGACTCTAATAAAAGATCAATTTTCTATTGCTCAACTGACAGGAATGGCTTCGTCAGTGTAGAGAAAAGTTCCGAAAAAGGATTCATGATAATTGCAAGATTTTGTTACAACTGCAAATTAAAAATCAAAAACGTCACAAGTAAAGGCAAAATTAATTCTTTCATCTATCAGAATATTTTAGAACCAATTTTTGAAGAAGAAATTCCAGAATTATATGGAAAGGAACTGATAAATTTGGGTTTCATATAGACAAAGCCTCTAGTCACATGTTCAAGTCAACTGCCAATTATTTAGCAAAGAAAGAACCAAAAGCAGGAATAAAGTGTATCCCATTCGATGAAATACATATAAAATCACCTGACGCTTTTCCAACGGACTTTAGTGCTTTCGGTTTATTGAAATTAAGTCTAAGGAAAACAACATCCAAGAACACTGAATGGAAATGGTTCAAGAGGATTAGAGTAAAATTTGCATGACAGTACTACAACGCGTTTCTCAAACAGTGAGGTGCGCCTTCCTAGGGGGTTATAACTCTACGAGGGCATATTGAAAAGTTGAAAATAAAAAATTATTTTGGAAAATAAGAGCAAACAAAATACATTCTGACATAATAAAAAGTATATATATATAAACTACATATTTACACTCGTATAATACACCTCTAAAGTGTATGAGTACTACACAATGTATTTTATAATTAATTTAATAATACTACGTTACAAAAAAGAGTAATAGTTATCAAAGACCTCTCTCATGGGCTTGTAATATGAAAAACTATATCCAAAAATTAATATTTATCTTGGTAATTTGTACGGGTTATAATTAATCCCTTAACTGCGGATTAAAAGTTACTCGATTCGCTCCCCAATACCACTGTTTTCTACGAAGGCACGCGTTTGTAATATAATAGGGGGAAGGGGAGGAGAAGAAGAAGAAAGGAAATCATCTGAAATAATTAAATCTTTCACAAACAATGTCATGGTTCTTTTATTACATTTCAAAGCCTTCGGAATAATTTTATGGATAGCAGTGCGCAGAAAAGATCATACTTCAGAAAGATGTATATATACGTCCGAGGCAATTATCGCTTTGGTTGAGCGAGACGTTTATCTACGTCGGTGGCACTTAAGAGGTTAATGCCATGCTGTAGCTTTAGTGTGAAAGTATAGCATTATTGAATTCAATATATTGTTATTCTGTGGAGGGGGCGCGATGAAAATTTTGATTGAATATTGAATCGCAAATAGTGAAAGTTTGAGA
Source organism: Trichonephila clavata (assembly GCA_019973975.1). Classification (NCBI taxonomy): domain Eukaryota; kingdom Metazoa; phylum Arthropoda; class Arachnida; order Araneae; family Nephilidae; genus Trichonephila; species Trichonephila clavata. Next base: position 161,952 of record BMAO01014892.1, read on the forward strand.
AGCACTGCGGTACAAAGAAAAAGTTTACTTTCATAAAAATTTCGAACCAGAGTCATTGTCAAGAATCATGGCTATCAGATGGAAGCAAATCGCCCCAAAAGTACCGCCTTTGTAGATAAAAATTAACTATCAAAATCGTTTCCGTAAAGTACGAACGACCCTTTGTATATATCGAGAGAGAATGGCACCCAGACTATTATCTCTTGACCGTTGGCTATGGTAGCCAAGTGTTCAAGGTATAGGATCATGGCAGGCATGTTATGAGTTCGAGCCCAGTACCACCAAATACCCACCGTGTAGGGGAGTGATGCACATTAAATCTGTCGAGAGCTCAAGAGTGAGTGAATATTAACGTCCCACTGTACAGCTACACGAGGGCTTTTGGAGACGGTCCGCGTCATTTTGAACCATGGTCAAGTGACGCGGACGACACCTGAGCTGGTACCCCTCTCCTAACTACCACACCACACCAACGGGAGGACGTTTGAGCTCTCGACAGATTTAAACTGCATCGCTCCCTTACACGCTGAGTCTTCAGTGGTACTGGGATCGAACTCATGACATGCTAGCCACGATTCGATGCCTAGACCACTTGGCTACAGCGGCCACGTCAAGAGCTCAAACGTCCTCCCGTTGGTGTGCTGTGGTAGTTAGGAGAGGTAGGTGCCGACTCAGGTGTCATCCGCGTCACTTAACCATGGTTCAAAATGACGCGGACCGTCGCCAAAAGCCCTCGTGTAGCTGAACAGTGCGATGTTAATATTCACTCACTCACTTAATTGCTCACCCACCCCAGCAAACTGATCATTTTCATCTTCAGCGCATTAGAACTCGAGTCCTGTACTTGACTGAAACAATGCCAGTAGTCAGCTCAAGATCAGGGCCGGAGCCCTAAATGAGTATGAGTGAGAATTGTATAAACGGTCGTACTCTAAAGCAACACGAGGACTATTGGTGATGGGCTTCACCATTGTGAATCTTGGTCAGGTGACGAGGACGACACCTGAGTTGGCACCCTCTCTCCTAACTACCACACCAACGAGATGATGTTTGACCTCTCGACAGATTTAACGCCCTACACGGTGGGTCTTCAGCGGTATTAGACTCGAATTCATGAGCCCCCAGCCACGGGTCTGTTACCCTGACCATTAGGCTACCACGGCCTTGTCAAGCCTCAAACGTCCTCCCGTCGATGTGGTGCAGAAATTAGGAGATGGGGTCCCAGCTCAGGTGTCGTTCTTGTCACTTAACCATACTTCAAAATGACGGGGTCTATCTCTAAAAGCGCTCTAGTAGCTGAATAGTGCGACGTCAATATTCACTTACTCACTCCAAGGCCTTAAGTAAATCTTCAGCGAAAGAACCCCCTCAGGGGGCTCACCTTCTTTAGGTGAGTACGGGTGTCACAATCCCGAGGTGCCCTAGTGATCTTTTCCTTTTCCCACAGGGTTTACTGTCTTTGGTAAACACGGGCTTCACGAACCCGGGGTACCCTAGTGATCCTTCTCTATTTTCGACCCTCTTTCTTCTCATTCAGTTCATTCTTTCTTTTTCTTCCCGTCTAGACCACAGATATTAAAACAAATGTTTGGCGCAGTATAGCCGAAATCGGCTCTTGCGCCAATTAAACCCCAAAATCACTCACTCACACGTTTTTCGAATGTAACTTTTTTATTCCTGTTCTCAGATAAAGATAAGAACTCTTTCATGCATTTCTCTATGTCCACTTCAACAGCAATTTTGCATTCGCATGTCAATGTTTGTGAAAGGTAGCAATCACACCCTGGAAGTCGACCCGTTTTTGTACACATGTGGCGGGAAAAAAATGGGGGAAATATATATTTTTTCTTCATTCTTCGGTTGTTTTACAAACAATACATTTCCGGCGATGCTTTGAAGAACGAGAGAGGCACTTCTACGAATTCTTCCCGGAATCGAACAAGAAATGATTCTCTCGAAGAAAGAAGTCAAGCGATTCAGTTTCATTCCTGAGCGGATGAAAAGATTTAAGAAAAAAGAAAGTGAAGTTCAAATCCCTTTCTTTTTCTTTACCTAATAGACACGTGCTAATAAAATTCGAATCCGGAAGTAGACTGAAAAATATGATTTATGTAAAGGGCGTGGTGTCGCTAAGATTCCCAAAATCTTTGTTCCAACCCTTTCCATATTTTTCGGTTTAGTGTAGACCCTGCTAACCCAATATAAAATTTTTGCAAATTTATCACCTTAAATGTCTTTTTGAGAAAGCTGGTATAAATCTACTTACTTTAAAAGATTTAAAATTTTAAGTGTAGTGAAGTATAGTGTTTAAAACTTAAGAAGCACATGTTAATTAAATTAAAATTTTATTAATACATAAAACTAGCTTTTACCCACGGCTCCGCCCGCGTTGATGTCTTTAAATAACTGCCTAAGTCGTAATCATTATCATTAAAAAGTAAGTAATATAATATAGTAATTTTTCTATTGCTTGACTGGAACCAATAAAATTTAAAAATTCATCTTAGTTTAAAAAAACTGAAAATGTAATTTATTATAATAATTAAAAACAAAAATTCAATAACTTAAGCTATTAATATTTTTAAAAATCGAAAGTATCTACGTTTAATATATAATTTCTCTTTAAAAGAGCTCAAAACAGAACTGTATACCATATTATATGTCCTTCCGTCAGTTGTAAATATGTGAAGATTTGGGCATTGGACACACTGATCAGGCTACATATGGTAAAAACATTGGTTTTCCAAATGCACCCCTGTTACCTGAAATGTTAGCTTTGTTAACAGCAACATTAAAACTGGGGATATTGAAATCGTTTGAGTTGAAACGGTAGATCAGTGGAGATACTTGGAATTCGAGGTATGATAACACTATCCCTTTTCATGACATATGTTAAAATATTGGCACCAAGTATATTCTGCATCAGTTTTGTGATCCAAAGCCTCGTTCCTTTACATAGTCGAGAAACATCGAGATTTTGCATAACTGGTACATTTAGTTTTAATTGAAGTTTATGTGAGGGTACACCCGAAAGTTCAAGTGAAATTTAGAACTCCGTGGGATATGAAGTATTTTGTTCTTTAGCCATGATTGTATTCATTGATAAATATTTCTTCATTTCCCCCCTCCCCCACACATCGTTTAAATTTTCAATGTTGATTTTATCGACAATGTCATTGTTAGGCACCAATATTGATATAACTGACCAATGATATAACTGTATTATTAACCTTGTGTGGGTTCTTTTACTGATCGGTGTGTTCGAATGGATAAAAAATAATAAAAGTCGGTATTTCGCCCCATTGATTTATTTTTCTCTTCTACGGGGCACATCACAAAAAACGAATAAATTATGAAGATGTTAACAGATTGCAAAATCCATCGTCCAGCAGTCCTTTTCTCTTCAACCACGTTTTTTTTGTCTCCGGCTTTTTCGCTTCCGCTCCCTTCTCTATCCCGTCCGGTCTGGTCTGCTCTGGTCTCGTCCTCTCGTCTCTCCTGTTGCCGGGTCTCTCCCTCTATATATACCGGACCCGCTGCCAGATCCCTCATACAGGGTCTCACCTGTTGCCAGGTTCTCCCATATATGCTCAATCAATTGCCAGGTGTGGGTATCAGATCCTTACAGATATGACTGACCAATATAAATTGGGGTCAGCGCAACAACTGACCCCAATTTAAATTTTGTTGCAAGCCCGGGTAAATTTGAGCAATAAGATTTACATCATTTTCTCTTCTACATTACAAAATTCTTTGGAAGTAAAATATAACCTCCAGCATTTACGTCCAAACATCCATAACCGATTTTCAATTGCGTCTCTGCATAATGTTCCAAATCTACGCCATTATGAAGATGCACTCTCATCTTCATTTTCAGACTTAATTTTTCAAATTTTGCCCATAAGCTTGATGATTTAATAGAGACTGATTTCATCTGCGACAGGATTACAGGGGGAGTTTTTGAAAATTCACCAGCCAATATATAATAAAGTACCATTCCTCCTATAATATCTGTACCTATCTCGTAAATCCTGAAGAGTCCGATTTAACGCTTCTATAACTTTCTTGTGAGACATTGTACTTTCATCCCACACTAAAAGCTTGCATTATGGAAGCATCCTGCTTGAGAGCTATTTTTTCTGAAATTTCAGAGGAGTGAATCTTCAAATGGCAAGATTAAGCGATAATTTTAAAACGGAATTTGCAGTACGACCATTAGTCAGTAAAGTCGCGGCTATACCCGAAGAAGCCATAGCAACTGCTATCTTCTGGGTTTTTCTGATGGTCATTAATAATAAGTTAAGCAAAAATGCTTTTCCGGTTCATCTAGGGGCGTCGAGAAAAAAGAGTGCACCACTACCGTATTCTATTTTGGAAACACTTGTTGGAAAACGTGACTTTGTTCTGGAGTTAATTGAGGGATAAATTCTGTTACTTGATGTCGCAATGCTATAAAATCGTAGTTTAATTCTCAAGCAATTTCATTATCGAAGCCATTTCCGTCGACACGTCTAGGAATAATCATTCCAAAATCATGTATCTTCTTCCCAACCATTTTGAAAACCTTTATTACGTTTCGTTGTAGATGTGTTGATTGAAAGGCATATTTGCTTGTATTTGCTGAAAAATATCTTTCGCCATGTAGTCTTTGTACTTTTCCCAAAAGGTTTGAGGATTAGAAAGACCGAAGATGAAATAAGTATTGCGTAAAGCTCCCTAATTTTATTCGGCGAGTGACATTGTATGGCTTCTCCTCCATAGTAATTCTTCCACGTAAAATATCTGGGTTCAGCATAAGTGAAAAATTTTGTGCAAAAATGAATATTGTATAATTAGATTTTTAAAAAATTCAAAGTAATAAACATTCAAAAAATCAAAACTTCTTATGAAACTGTCAATTAATATTACCATAAAATTTTCAATATCACGCGCGCAATTCGCTAAAACTTTATTTCGTTTCCCTCTTTAAAATGTGGTAGAAAATTTGCATTAAAATATCTGGGATTGTCGGAATAGAGAACTTCTTAGCCAACTTGGCGATATTTTTCAAAGCTTGAGTTTGACATTTAACAAACGTAACGTATAATAAACGTTATACGTTTAATAAAAACCATTTAAAAAATTGCTTTTTGTAAAGATGCTAAATTACACTGTTTCAATTCACTGTGTTATAAATGTGAGAAATTTCCATTATTAAAATTTCCATTATTGACCAAATCCATAATTTTGCGCCATCTTGGTGGAGAGTAAGCAAAGTCCCACGGTTTTACCCGCATAGTTTCCGTTCCCGTAGGAATATGGAGATAAAATGTACCTTATGTTACTCGCTGATAAAGTAGCTTTCCGTTGGTGAAAGAATTTTTAAAATCGCGCCAGCCGTTTCCGAGATTAGCCGGAACAAACAGACAGACAGACAAAAATTTTAAAAATTGATTTTTTGATATAAGTACCGTATATACCTTTAAATGCATTTAGTAAAAAGCTGCTAATTTGAAATTACAAACAGACACTTCAATTTTATTTATTTATATAGATAACTGATCAACAAACTAATGTATTTATAATGGGAGAAATGAATTCAACAAATTTTCAACATTTGGCATCCATCTTGTTAGGTTAATACCCTAAATCTCCTCTGTTAATATTGTGAAGTCTTTTTTTTTAAATTTTGGGCAACATCTCTGAAACTCCTTCTCATCAGGAAAAGCACATTTAAAAACGTTCTCACAATACTCCATAATTCAGGATAAATAACAGGTATATCTTTTTAAGATATCCACTTACCCTAAAATTGTGAATTTTGCCAAAAATTGACATTTTTTTTTCTGATTTCATTTTATAGGCCATCTTATTAGCTTTATAAAAATACCAAGTTTACTATTTTCCGTTCACTAGAACCAAAACTACAAGTGTTTTAGTGAAAGCAGATGCCATTACTTGCAAGATATGTCATACTTCTCAAAACGCGTTTTACTCAAAATATGTTTTTTTTTCTTAAATTCTCAACTCAAAAAGTTTTAAAAATAGATAACTGATTTTTTTTTGTATTTTATGTATAATAGTAATAGTGATTTAACCTTCAGATTTATCAATAACTGTTTTATTACTAAATTTACTATCCCTTATGTTGATATTATGACTTTTTTTTAAGCAATTTCATATAATAACTAAGATAAAGTGCTCTAGTTTTTGTAAAATCCATGCCTCTTATCCTGAAGGTCATTTCAAAAATGAATAACATAGCAACACATTAAAAATGAAAAATTGTTCTTAAATTTTTGGTACAAAGGTACAAAACGGGCCGCGTTTAGGTTATTTTTTGTCAATTTTTACCCATTTTTTCACACATTTTATTAATAATTATTTCTTGTTCTCTTTTTAGTTCTAGCAAATTTTTCTTAAAATGCTCTAAATAAATCTAAAAAGAATGAAAAAATCCCTATGTCTCCATTTTTTTTAAAAAGTTGTCTCAAGTAGTCAGATACCTTAAAGCCAAAACTGCTGACGTCAATTACTAAACTTTATTTTTAAGATCTCCATTACGTTTCCGATCCGCTTCTCAAGTAATAATACATTTTTTTCCAATATCACCCTATGAATTTATTGCCTACTGTGGTATTACCACATTCAAAGCATTCTCAAATATGGTTTCAAAATCTGAATAAAGGGCACTTAAATGTTAAACGCAGGTTAAAACGTCATTTTCGTGGCAGATTATATATGTGGCCATTTGAGAAACAAGGAAAATTCCAACGTCCAATATTATATACCATTAGCTTAATTCTGGCAAAAAAGGCTGAAATGATGATAATTGTTTGAAAAAAAATTTATATTGTGACCTTTTAACTGCAAGTTAACCTCCTTATAAATTTAGTAAATAAATCTGTTAAATAGGTAAAATCTGGTTTATATTTGATTAAATTTTCTTTTAACTTAAAGTCCTGGTCTGTTTTAATGAGAGTCACTTATCGTAGACCCTGATTTACACCTCATGGACCCTAAATTTCGCTGGCATGGCCCCTTGCAGATCGTCGACCTTGGGGGGGGGGTCGATATAGATCAAGTACATGTATAACGCCAAGTACATATTTACCCAACTTATAAAATATTAAAAGCAAAGTCTGACTTTTTAGAGGCTAACATTCTCAGTTCACTACTGGTCCATTGATAGAAAACATTACAGTGGCGTCAAAGCCTTTAAAATTTATATACCGCATAAAAAGCGATCGCACAGAAAAAATCGTACAAATAAAATCACAGAAAACAAATCGCAAAAAAAAAATAAAATCGCATAAAAAAAAGGACCGCACAAAAACAGGTTCTACTGTATTAACGTCGCACAATTCAGCTACTCAATGGTTTTTGGCGACGGACCTCATAAATCTGAACTATAGTCAAGTGACGAGGACGACACCACCTCTTCTAACTTCCACACCAAACCAACAGGAGGATGTTTGAGCTGTCGACAGATTTAACGTGCAACATTCCCCTATTCGGTGGGTCTTCCGCGGTACGAGGCTTGAACTCGTGACGCGTAAACCATGAGTCCATTACCTTGACCACCAGGCTACCGCGTCCCCTATTCTAGGGCAGATGCCTTCAATCTGGATTCCGCGAAACACTAGGGTTTCCTAGAAATTATGTAGGAGTTCCGCAAGTGATCACTATTTGCTCGATCAAAGCGCCAATATTTTTGTCACAAATTTTCTTTTCTTACAAAAGATCGAATTCTTAAAGGCAGTTTGCTTGTATAAATACATGAAAAATAAATATTTTATGGATAAAATAAAACCTTAAATTTCATAAAAGTCATGTGCTTAAAGTATGGATAGATAAACCACAAGGCTTTCCAATGAAGAAGAAACAATTTATTGACATATCAACACATTCGGCATTCGAGTCTAAAATTTAAGCAGGAATAGCTGCTCAGTTTTAGGTTGCAAACTTGCAGAACACGCAGTTCTCCATACAGTTTTAAGCAATTCAATATAATTCTGGACGAACTCTTTTAGTTAAAAATATTTCTTAACGTACATGCCAACGTAATTAAAATATAGAAGCCAATGAACGCGCAGAATCTGAAATGAAATTGTAGATAACTTTAATGGACATTTTTTGTAAAAGAAAAATGTAAAAAAAAAAACACAGCCAGAGACGTCTTAATGCTTCTTGAGGCCCAGAGCCCATACGCAAAAGTTGACCCTGGGCCTCAAGAAACCTTAAGACGTACACAAATGCAGGCCCCATTTAAAATCCTTAAAAGTAGACAATACATAGCATACGTCGTCAAAATCTCGTTTAAACAATGACCCGAGAAAATAAATGTGCATGACTTGCAATCGCACAAACTGGTTGGACCGACTACCGCCTTTTGACTGAATTAATAATTACGGAGTATGGTGATAGGTGTTTAGGTCTATACATGGACAACGGTCATCACATGTAACCAGTTGACATATCGTCCGAAATTCCTAGTTTTTCGGAGAATACAACCTGAAAAAAATTTGACGGTTGAAATTATTCGATTCGTGATCTTACTAAGGCTAATTCAAGAACGAGACGAGGATCCCATTGTGGCCAAGGCCCTTGCCCCGGGCCCAGTTGGCCCATAACTTAAGACGTCCATCACATAGCGTAGTTATTAAACATAATGCAATGATAGAAGACACCTGGAGGTACGAACTAACGAGTAAATTACATTATTATGTTAAAAAAATTTAATAAAAAATGTAATTGTTTTTAATGACCTTTACTTAAAGTACCTACAACATGTTGATCTTCTTTAAATATTATTTTAAGATATATTTTAGTAGATCACCTTTAAGATATTTTTTCTTTCTTTTTGGATGGGGTTCCCCGGAAGCACCTTCAATTACAGGGGTGGCCAACCCAAATGACCTTGCGGGCCAATTCGGAAAAACATAGTTCCGCGGGACGCATATAAAAACATAATTCTTTATATTACATTTGGACGCAAAGAAACATTTATTGGATTAAAAACCGAGGTAACGTGATAAAATAGAAATAGTTGTGGGATTTATTTGTTACAAAATGTTATACTAAAAACATAAAAACAAAAAAACGCACAAAATATTCGCATTTTGTATAGTTGTGTTGAATCTCACTGGCCGCCAAATTACTCAAAGCGGTCAGCGGGCTGGCTACCCTTGATCTTGTATCTTGGGTTTCATGGACACAATTTGAAGATCACGGCTTAAGCAGTTCTCCCCAGCATTTTTATCGCTGCGGACGTTTGACAATTTTACGGTGATCCGCTGAGGGGAATGGGATGTTGATTGTTTATATTTTAGGTTCTGATTTAATAATTTTAATTTTATTTTATTTAAACGTGCCTTCAGAATAAACTGCAGTTGTAAAATATTATACATTCAGAATAAAATAAAATGAATATAAACTGATTTTACATGGAATTTAAAGTAATTTAAATAAAAAGTCCCACAAACTCTAGAGAAATACACCCCAGTAAATAAAATAGAAATAATATAATGTTCTTTGTGCGGTCCGGTACTGTTTGATCCATAGACCGGTGCAACCCGGGGTTTCGGGATCACTTCTTTAAAGGAAGCTGATGCAACATGAATCGATCGAAAATTGGTTTCACACTTTTATCACCACTAAAGAACAATTTTGTAATTTTGTTATAAAGACAAAAAATACCCAAGAAAGTTTTTAATGAAATAAAAAAAAACTTACATTTTAAATAAAACAAACATTATCCAAATAAAAAAAGATCTTACAATTTATCTTTCAAAAGAATTTTAATTATTTGAAAGAAATCAAATTATTTGTTCAAGAGAGGGGATATTAATTTATGGAGAACCTGAAGAACTATTTATCAAAAAAAAAAAAAAATATTGAGTTTTTTTTATTATATTAGGAAGTTTCTCGAAACGCACGTCGGGAGTGTTTATTGTTTAAGACGCTCTTTTCTCTCTTTTAAATCATTTCTATGAGAGGAAATGTCAAAGAATTTTAAAAATGTCAATTATATTTAGATATTCCACCTTCCCCCCAAAACACTTTTCATCCTTTTAAAATTTTTGAGGTAGTTTTTGTGACAGTTTGTAAAAACTACAAGTAATATTCCTTAGAATAAGCCGGAAAAAGCAAGATTACAATTGTTCATATGTCAGTCAAATAAATTCAAAGTCATCAACAAAAAGTCAAGTCGCCGCCCATCCGGTATAGTGGTCAGTGAAGCTGACTGCGGTGCCGTAGGGACTGGGTTCGAATCCCGGAGAAGGCGTGGATGTTTGTGTTGTAATCCTTTCTCTTCTGTCTGTGTTGTATGCCCCCGTGTTATACATTGCGTGGTGCACGGGGTTTATAAATGTTAAAGAAAAAGAGTCAAGTCCGTTCCGGTTCAAATAATTTCACAGCTCAAATTCCTGGATGCTATCGATTCAAAAGGTGTATAATTGAAGTAATACATTAATTGTGCGGTTAAATAATAAAATTTTTAAAAAATTCAAAGCATTTTTTAAAGTATCAATATTTTTTCCATTGGAAGCAATAATTATACCTACCTTAATAAACTTAATTTCAGAAAAGTGTCGAAATATTTTACTTTCTATTGAAACTACATAACCAAAATTTTAGTTGAGGTCACATTTCTTTCGACGAATGCGGTGCGATTTTTTTTTTTTTGATGTAGTCAAAATATATTCACGTATATATTAGTAATTAAATATTACTAATATAGTACTTTAAAAATTGCCTATCATCATTACTTGCAAATAAAAGTCCCTCTTAGGTCATAATAACATACTAAAAATAACAAAAATATCGATTTTTTTTTCGTGGTCTAGATAATTGGAAAGTTTGCCCCAAAATTTCAGATTTGAAAACCAATTAGTTTTAAAGGTATTTGAAGTGTTATTGAGTCTAGATTTTACTTTCGGTTTCATTTCAAAAAGCCTTTTAAATTACGTGGACCGTCGCCAAAAGCCCTCGTGTTGCTAATCAGTGCGACGTTAATATTCTCTCACTCACTCAAAAAGCCTTTTCGAATTTCTAAGTTAAAATTATTTAAAAAAAATTTGAAAATCCTTTTTTTCAGTGGAAATGGCTGTTAACTGCAATTTTAAATACTAAAACAATTTCTAATGTTCTTACGTTTTGAGATTTTTTTTAGTTATATTATAGTTATTTAATTAAGATTATTTTCAAGACCAATATTTATTTTTGCACATATTTTATATAATTAAAAGCTTTCTACTTTGTTTTCATTGACTTTTTTTCCTGTCTTTTTTCCGATCAAATTGTACTCAGGTTCCTATGAGAAATAATATTTGGAAGAGGTGGAATACGACTGAAAATGATTAACTAAAATCCAGCCCTCAGCTGATACTACAATGAGAATCCGGAATATAAATATTAAGGATGCAAATGTTGTAGAAAAGCTCAATATTTCCAGGATGTACCAAACCACATTATAGTAAACATATTGTAGTTCTCGCAACCAAATCTCTAACTTCCTAAACTGCTTCGATTTAAAACAGAAAGAAAAAAAAATTTTATGTACAAAATTGCGATTTTTTTAGTTTTAAGTTAATATCAATATTACTTTTTTACATATATATAATTATGTTTCAAAACTTATGTGAAAATATTAGGTTAACATTAGGGGAATAACCTGTCGCTGTAACAAATGCTGCTAATATTATGCAAAAATATATTTTGAATTAAAAAAAATAGTTTCAGTCATATTTAATTAAAGTAGTGTTTTAACGAAGAACATAGTTGGAAAATAACATATTAAAAAATTAGAGATTTATGGGTATTAAATGGGTTTTTCTCAAATTTTTACTTTTGAAGATGTAAGTGTATTCTCTAATCCCTAAGGCTAATGTCGACTCCTTATTATATATTCTGTAAAAGTTAGCATGGATTTACGTCTCTGATCTCTAGTTATTTTTTTAAAAAATGCTATAGTTATTTTTTTAAAAATTGCTAAAGTCATTTTTTTTAAAATCCGTGTTTAGCTATAAAAATAATTATTAAAAAGCAACATTTTCAAATCCATACTAACTTTTGTTCCCAATAATATGAAAAACATAAATCACTTTAAACGACTAAAATATTTTAAAAATTGTGTATTTTATGAGAATTTTTAAAAATTTCAAAAATACTTAGTTGTTTTTTTTAAATTGTAAAATTTTGGCTGGTCAAACTGACTTCTTACTTTCAGAATCAACTTAAAATTTTAATCTGAAAGCAAAACACATATATAAATTACTTTTACTCTCTCATTGACTCCAATAATATTTTTATAAAGGGCACTGTGTAGCTTTAAGGCACGAGTTATTTTCGGAAAAACTGGTAAAAAGTGATGGAGTTTGTTTTTTTTTTGGCAGAAAATGAATATAATTATTAATATTAATTAATATGAGAGTACTTTATGTTATTTTAACGTTAATAATGATTCATACAAATTATAAGAATGATTCATATGAATTATAATGAATATAATAGAAAATGAATGAGGAACCGAGAACTAATCTCACTAAATATCGTGTGAGACACGGGCATACATATGTACAAATTAGCCGATAACTTTAGCCCGTGTCAGACACGGGCAAATGCGTTTTGGGGTTAAATTCACGAAGGGATCTCCACTCTCTATCATATGAAACAAGGTCTATAAAAATATTTTCGCATGCAATGCCGGTTTATCCATTGGGCGCCTGGATAAGTTGGACATTAACAAGTTTTCTGGTTAGGTATTTCGATCCGCTAGTGTCTAGGGGGCCTGTGGATCTTCTGCGTCCAGGGCCCGAAATGAACATAAATCGGCAGTGTTCAAATAGTAAAATAAAAAGAGAGAAAAATCCACTAGAATAAAGGAAACATAAAACAGAACACTATACATGTATACAAACATGTATACAAAACAATAATATTAGAAACTCTGAAAACAAAAACAAAAATGCGTGTGCAATATTCGAAACAGACGAAAAGAAATTGCTCTTACCTGCGTCGGAACGAAGTTCCCAAGAAGTCACCGGCCTTTTCGAATGCTTTCAATC